>JBBELK010002015.1:0-41738 GCA_037783545.1 Henricia sp. BOLD:AAB3569 | reverse complement strand
GTTTGAAGAGCCTTACAAGCTATAGAGCGGTTTCACAACTGTCACATCTCTCGTGTTTGTCCTCCAGAAGGGAAGAGAACAATAGAGCCCCATGCTTTTCTGCTAGCAGCCACGTGCATTTCCCCACGTGGCTTTATTGTTCTCTCCTCGATCTGGAAGACAAACACGGTAGGGTTTAGTGACCCGTGACAGCTGTGAAACCGCCCTATAGACCATATAAAATAGCTGCCATCTTGTAGGGCAGTTTCTTTGTTCAGTGAGGGCATACATGGTTGCACTCTTTGTTGACCAATTCAAACAACAATAGCTGCCCTACAAAATGGCAGCTATTTGATATGGTCTATATACTAACCCATCTGGGAGGAAGTGTATGAAGAGTGGAGTGACCACTAACGCTATTGAGAAGCTCGTGAAACAGATTAATCGGTAGGACCAGAAGTCAACGTGAGGTTCCTCACTAAAGCCATGGAAAACGTAACTCTGCAATACAAAACGGACACATTTCAGTTTACGTATTTAAAATCAGGGTAAGAATTGAGAAGTTGATTATTCTTTGAAATGACTTATCAAGCATCTTAGGTGCAAATTTGATGAAAAAACCCAAGTTTCACTCGTGAAACTGCGATATGCCATGTCTTGTTGTTTCATGCTAGCTCAATCATTTTTAACTGTGCCTATGCACTAATATAAATGCGGAAAGAATTCCGTTTACTGGTCGCCACTTCTTCTGACTTAATAACCACCAAAACGTGTTAATATTTTAACAGGAAGTGATTTTAGGTCATTTAGGAGTAAAAAACGGTTGTCGTTGAAACCCGGAGGTCGGAGGTAACCCGGAGGTAGAATTGTTTGTGACCGTGTAGTACAGCTTGTTTTTTTAATACTGCGTAGCTCCGGGCCACCGTCAACGCACCAACTACACGTTAGCAAAAACAATCTACCTCCGGGTACCTCCGACCACCTCCGACCTCCGGGTTTTATAAATTTCCGTAAAAAACATTAAACAATTTCCTTGAAAATACTCAAGCGTACGAGTTGGCGCGCGTACGAGTTGGCGCGCGTACGAGTTGGCACGTGTACGACTGGTACGTGTACGAGTTGACCAACTTGCGTACGAGTTGGCACACGTGGCCATGGGACGAGCTGGTAAGGGACGAGCTGGTAAGGGACGAGTTGGTAAGGGGCGAGTTGAGCTCGAGCTGGTAAGGGGCGAGTTGAGCTCGAGCTGGTAAGGGGCGTTGTTGAGTAAGGGGCGAGTTGAGCTCGAGCTGGTAAGAGGCGAGTTGACCAGATTGCGGGTGACCTGAATCCGGGGGCGCTGGCCGCGGATGTCAGACAAGTCGACCGTTGAGACAACTCGACTTGAGACAAGTCGACCGTTGAGACAACTCGACCGTTGAGACATCTCGACCGTTGAGACATCTCGACCGTTGAGACAACTCGACTCGAGACAAGTCGACAACTGAGACAACTCAGCGGACACACTTAAATTTTGAAATTAAAATAACATATTTTATTTTCAAACAATAAAAACATGTCGACCAGAACGGCCGTGTCACTGAATGGGTAAGCACTAGCCCTATTTAAAAGTTAGGGCTGTAAATTGCTCGCTTTTCAAATCTGACTTATACAGTCGCAAATCACAGCCCTAAGGCAGGGTAGTACGACAATACTCAGTCTGAAACTGCTCAAATCTGACAAAGTTCTACTACAAATATCGTCCGAAGCACATCAGACCGAGCACTTTCACATACACCATTGTAATCCTGAGAGTCTAGTGTTTCATAAAATAACAGTAACGCTTACGGAATCGTCAATTTGGCCATCTACGATGTCTGGAAACATTGGACAAATTTCGGACAATGTTCTGAGCCGCATTCCCTGGGTGACGCCATCTTAGCTGATATGCTGCCGTTTCTCGATCATGAGACGTACAGGAGCCCGGCTAACTGTGCAATATGCATAATCCATATTGACGTTGCGCGTGTTTATCCCAGCTGGCAAGTACGTCTTGCGCGCAGTGCAGCTAGTTATCTAGATTGGTTCCCGATCCCTATAGATTGGTTCGCTTATTGCGAAAATATATATTATATTCTCCTGTGTGGAATATGTGGACGGGAACCAGTCTACTAGTTATCGAACTGTGCGAGTGACGTATTGCCAGCTGGGATAAACACACCGACGTCAATATGAATTATGCATATTGCACAGCCGGGCTCCTTGACCGAGAAGCGCCACCACGCGTCCAGCATATCAGCTAAGATGGCGTCACCCAGGGAATGCGGCTCAGAACATTGTCCGAAATTTGTCCAATGTTTCCAGACATCGTAGATGGCCAAATTGACGATTCCGTAAGCGTTACTGTTATTTTATGAAACACTAGACTCTCAGGATTACAATGGTGTATGTGAAAGTGCTCGGTCTGATGTGCTTCGGACGATATTTGTAGTAGAACAGTTTCAGACTGAGTATTGTCGTACTACCCTGCCTTAGGCCAGGGCTGTGATTTGCGACTGTATAAGTCAGATTTGAAAAGCGAGCAATTTACAGCCCTAACTTTAGGGCTAGGTAAGCACCATCACCTCCCCCCTTTTACTTGTCTCAACGGTCGACTTGTCTCAACGGTCGACTTGTCTTTCCATTTATCGCACATACGGTCGAGTTGTCTCAACGGTCGAGTTGTCTCAACGGTCGACTTGTCTCGAGTCGAGTTGTCTCAACGGTCGACTTGTCTGACCCCCGCTGGCCGCTTGCTCACTCACCGGGTCATCGGGGTCAGAAAACCTCTCCTCTCGCTCGCCCTCCCGGATAATTTCTTGGACTCTTTCCTCGTCGATCTCTGTTCGTTTTCCGGTCACATACTCTGACTGATTTACTTTCTTACTTGTTGAACTATAAACTCGCAGTGGTATTGCGGGGATGTGTGGTCTAATTAAACGAGTCAAACTGCGCGAAAAAGCAATGCGGCTCAGCGCTCGACAGCCAAATTTCGTTCCTCTCAACAGCGCCGCCATCTTGTTTTTCCCAGTTTTTTCCCACAATGCACTCAGACTGGAAGACAGACGAAGATCGAACTACAGGCAGATAGGTGGAAATGTTGATCTTTAACAAAATTGTTTACCTTGATTGAAAAAACAAATCCTATTTTACAAGAATTAGATCATAAATATATTCTCAGAGGTACCTTTTAAGATCATTTAATTTTAATATATCAACAAATGTTATGTTTTGATAAATAAGATTTAGTTATTTTTATGTTACCCCCCCTACGCTTTATTGGAAAGGTCCAGGGAAATCTAGGTCAACGGCATGCAGCGCAGCGCAGGCATGCGGTCTATGACGTGCGGACATGATGGACGGAGAAGTACAAAATAATGTTATGTTGTCAATCGAAATTTGGTAAAAAGAACTCATATTTGTTACTCTGTATTTGCTGGCCTTGAAGCTGGTTAGATACACTGCTTCCTAAACTAATTGATGTGTTCTTAAACGGTTTTACGGATTGTTTTCCCATGGATGAGGAGAGTAGTGTTTACAAAAATACCGAAAAACACAACGTCCAGACGTCACAAGTCAGACAAGGTTGCAGGACAACTCGACCGTTGTCTAACTCGACGGGAAAATCATAAATGTCGGGGTGGTTTGCGAAAGTGAAGTTGAATCATCAGCAAAAGTGACATAAATATGACGTCAAACATTTCCCTGAAAACCTTTGCGCAAGCTGAAGCTTAAACTTTCTGCAAATTCGCGTCACTTTTGGGAATTTTGTAAAACCCAGAACGCCCGGAACGGTAAAAACCTGGAATGCCCGGAATGAAGGGTTTCTAAAGGTCGCAGTACGTGCGCGGACATCGGTTTGTGCGCGTGCAGTGGCAGCCCGTGATTTAGCCCATCGTCCGCCCAAATTGGAGATTGCAAATTTCCTGTTTTCTTCCCATGGGTAGAAATAGTAGGCCTATTTTGTGGTGGTATTTTATTAGCCCTAAAATTAGGGCTGTAAATTGCTCGCTTTTCAAATCTGACTTATTACAGTCGCAAATCACAGCCCTGAGGTATGTACGACAATACCAAGTCTCAAACTGCTCAAATCTGACAAAGTTCCACTACAAATATCGTCCGAAGCACATCAGACCAGAGCACTTTCACATACACCATTGCAATCCTGAGAGTCTAGTGTTTCATAAAATAACGGTAACGCTTACGGAATCGTCAATTTGGCCATCTACGATGTCTGGAAACATTGGACAAAATTGGGACAACGTTGTGACCTGCATCCCTATGGGCGACGCCATCTTAGCTGATATGCTGGACTCGCGGTGCCCCTTTTCGGTCAAGGAGCCCGGCTGTGCAATATGCATAATTCATATTGACGTCCGTGTGTTTATCCCAGCTGGCAATACGTCACTCGCACAGTTCGATAACTAGCTGCACTGCGCACGTGACGTATTGCCAGCTGGGATAAACACACGTGACGCCAATATGAATTATGCATATTGCACAGTTAGCCGGGCTCCTTGACCTCTCATGATTGAGAAGCGCCAGCATATCAGCTAAGATGGCGTCGCCCATAGGGATGCAGGTCACAACGTTGTACCAATTTTGTCCAATGTTTCCAGACATCGTAGATGGCCAAATTGACGATTCCGTAAGCGTTACCGTTATTTTATGAAACACTAGACTCTCAGGATTGCAATGTGATACATGTGAAAGTGCTCTGGTCTGATGTGCTTCGGACGATATTTGTAGTGGAACTTTGTCAGATTTGAGCAGTTTGAGACTTAGTATTGTCGTACATACCTCAATTAGGGCTGTGATTTGCGACTGTAATAAGTCAGATTTGAAAAGCGAGCAATTTACAGCCCTAATTTTAGGGCTATTATTTTATATGATTGTGTTGTGTTAGGAACGAAATCCATTTTTTGAAAGAAAATCTGGTCACGCTCCTTTAAGACGAGTGAGGGCAGCCAAAAAGCTCTGAGAGAGGGGATCCTGGGCAAGAATTTCCCCCTTAAAATCTAAATGGAAAAGCAAAAATTGGTATGGAAAACATTTTACTTAGAAAAACGTGGACATTTTTCAGTCAGTGTCAATGTCATGGCATTGCCCTAACGACACGGTAGGATTTGTACATGACTTTGCATGAGGCTAGAGACTCATGTAGGCCCTACTATGATTGAAGGTAACGTTCTCGAGAACAATCAGATGAAGACAGTTTGGTGAGGATTAGGCTGCAGTTTATTAATTAACGTTGAGTTCGTTTCACCATTTAAAGGTTTAAACGACTGAAATAGTGCTACCAGTACCCATTTAGAAAGATGCTAAAGTTGATGCACTCGATATCTCAAAATAGACAACTTGAAAAATGCCACGATGGAAGTGACATAATTAAACGTACCGTGCCAGGTACCATGCAATTTCAGGTAAGAGTTGAGAAGTTGATCAGAATTTTGTTTCTTTATTCATCAAGTAAGTGCAAATTTGATGGAAAAACCCCAATTTTTTAGTGAGAACAATTTAAGATTTTGTGAGGAAACACTTAAAAATTTTCAGCCTGTCTCATATGTTTTGCACACAAGGCCTAAAGCCATGATCAACTTCTCAATTCTTTCCCAATTTCAGCTTCAGACAATTTTTTTACAGAAAGAATTGAGTAGTTGATCATGGCTTCCAACCTTGAGTACAAAATATATGAGACAGGCTGAACAATTTGTGATTTCTCACAAAATCTTAAAATTTTCTCGCTCCTAAATTTTGGTTCCATCAAATCCGCACTTACCGATGCTTGATGAGTCATTTTAAAGAAAACAAATTCTGATCAACTTCTTAAAGGATTGGGACAAAATTGTTCCTTGTTACAAGCAGAATGTTGTCTTCTTATGCACTTTCTTACCTTTGAACAGCGAATCATACGACATTGAAACCAAAATTCACTTGGGAAGACTGCATACAAGCAATACGCATATGTCGGAACTATCCATTGTAATTTCTGTTGTTTGAATTTCATGTTTCTTACTACTACACTATTCAATAACTAAATTGTGGAAACACCACTGTTATGACTGTTTGTCTATTTATTGCAGATTAAAACACTGATTTCGCATGGCCCATGAAGAAGATACGCACCTCTGTAGACCATGTCCATCAACCCATTGTTTACAGGACCGACGCCTAAGGAGCGTTCACCGATGTACAACAGCGCGAAGCACAGAGCATCCGGCATGCTGCGCCAGACAAACCTCAACTCCGGCAACATGAGCTGTAACGGGTCGCCGGGGCCGCGGAAAAAACCTCGAATGAGTGACTCCGTTGGCTCCGATCCCGATCCATTTGATGATTTTGATTCCTTCACTGAAGATGATTTGGAAACGTTTGATATGATAGCGTCGCAAGCTTTGAGCCAAGCGCCGGACCACGGAACATCGGTTCAAACCCTGAAAAGGCCGGCTGGTGTCCTGAGTCACAGTGCACCAGTCAGAAACAGTACCACCACAAACATCGCGAATACGTCCACTGGGTACGCACCCTTACAACCCAAAAGCAGCGTTTCAAGCTCTGGACGATTCTCGTTCAAATCCACGGTCCCCCGAGCGGGCCACTGTCAAACCGGTACATCATCTGGATTTCCAAATCGCGCACTCACGGCCGCGTCATTGAATCCCCAAACCAAAACCAACAGCAGGCAGAGTAATGTCGCTGGAAATAAGATATACTTCTCACCACACTATCATTCCGGAACGTCCTTCCACGGAGGCAGCCAACAGTTTAACAACTCTGATTCTACCAAAGCCCAAACTCTCAGGCCAGACAGGCCAGCCGTCTTTCCTCCCAAGAAGCCCGTCCAGTCAAGCATTGGCAACAAAGCCACTTCCAAATCCGAGTCCTCTTTAGGCACAGTTGATTTCACCAAGCCAACATTCAACCAACACGGTTCTAACACCGTAGGGACTTTTCATTTGCCGACGTCCCAAGGTGGAGGTTGCAGTACGACCACCCTTACCCCTCCCCACCCGGCCTCTGCAAGGGAATCCCCCAACCTTCCAACTGCAGCCTCCTTCAGCCACCTGAAGCCTCCTTCAGTGCCAACAGCACAGCAGCAGCAATTCCCAAAGTGTGAAGCCTTGAAGCAACAAGTAAGTTGAGGATAAATTGATATTTCAGAAATATTTTGGGTATTTTTTTTGTATACATTGAACAAAGATTTTAAGGAAATTACCTCCTGGAATCAACAGATCATCAAATTCTAAGATATACTTCCCACTTGCACTTCCCACTGTCGCAAATGTTGCATTTCTTAAATAAATAAATAAATAAATGATAAAATTACTGCATAAAGTAATGCACAAAATGACGCGGCGAGTGGTCTGTGCGTAAGCGCGACAACATAGGGTTATCTTGTGACAAAAGTGCAAGTGGGAAGTATATCTTAAAATGACATCTGTTGGAGGAGGTAATTTTCTTAAAATCTTTGTTCAATGTATACGAAAAAAATACCATATTTTAAAGTGTAACAAACGGCAGCAACAGAGGATTTATTTTCTTTAAAATTTAGGGAGTTATAAATTGTTGCTTGCTTTGTCTAAATAACTTAGATAACTTTGTTTGAAGGGCTCTGTATGTGCACAACAGGTGCCTCTCAATAGTAGTCCAATTCAGGAACCAGTTATTGCGAGCACTAATTCTGAGCATTTTAAACTGGCTACCGGTACATGGGTGGAGCTTTAATACCTTTTATGCAAATTCAGTGCATAGATGCTAATTTCTGTAAGCCTTGCTTGGTTTTAAACCCCTGTTTGCCTTGCTCAACGGAAAATGTCATGTTTCATAAGCCTGCACAGTATACATGATTGGTATCTCGAAAATCAGAAATGTTCACAGATTTACGCCTCACTTACACAATATAAACATGATGACCGTAGAAAACTTCGCCTGAAATGGTTTTGTCTGAAGTGCTATAGTCTTTAAGAAATGAGCAAAATAAATAGTTTCCGTCTCGTGAGACGAAAATTCAATTCGCCCCAAAACCATTTCGCCCAAGTGCCATTTCACCCCCAAACCACTTCGCCCGAGTGCCATTTCGCCCCAAATCACTTCGTCCAAACACTACATCGCCCAAATGCTACTTCGTCCCAAAACTACTTCGTGCACAGGCCGTGGTTAAGGGCGAAATGGTTAAGGGCGAAGTGGTTTTGGTGCGAAATTACTGCAAACCCTTTTTTTACTGTTTTTTCAAAAGTTAGACGAAGTACGGAGCTGGTTTTTGCTCAGGTTGGTTTTAATCATGCATACAGTATCTTCAATCACACAAGGGGATAAAACTATTTGTAACAGTTTACCAATCATGTATACTATCTTTAAGTGCACTTTGTTGGATTTTGATGGCTATAGTGAAGTTATCAGTACTCAGTAAAAATGCACATGGATTTGGGGTTATACCTACCGTCCTCTAAAATCTTACCTCCTTTGAGTGTATTCTTACTCAATGTTTTTCACACAGTCGTTTAACTTTCATCCATCAAAATCATCCCAGCATCAAACACCATTCCACCTCTCAATCTTCTCTGAACTCACAAAGTCCATTCAGATTCAGTCCTTCAACATTTTTCAGAACTTAAGGTTGGGGTTAATAATCACATTTTTTAGTTAGTTTGGAACAGAATTCACATTTTCTAGTTTGCCTTTGTATAATCATTGACTTTATATGAATAATTTATAACATTGCATTTTACTTTGAAGCTGAAGTCATTAACAGAGGAAAAACACATGAAGGATGGAGAGATAGAAGTCCTGAGGCAGAACCTGAACAAGGCCAAGGCAGAAACTAGCCGGCTGCAGATGGAACGGGTGCAGGCTGAAGAGCTGAGAAAACACCAGATTGGTGAACTGGAGAGAGATTATAAAAGAGAGGTAGTACAGGAGACTCAGGGATGCCAGTCTTCCGGCTATTGCCGGAATTCCGGCTTTTTTCAGGCTGGAAAAGTAAACGGCCAGAAATATAAGGAGAATATATTTTCAACTCTTCAAGTAAAAATAAAAACGTAGAAAATTGTCTCACTTACTGATCAACGATGTCCGGATATGTTATGCATGTAGAGCCTATGTACATGTATGTACACGCACGTAGCACGTTTTCCCAATGATTTGCACACATGCAGTATGTCTGTATCCCGGCCATAATCATTCACTGCTAAAGTATCGCGAAACCAGACTATCGATCAGAAGTACATAGAGGGTGCTGTATCCATACAGCAGTGGTTAGATCACATACATATTGACATATCCATTGCACTGATTGTGCTATTAACAATTGTACACCATACATTATTGTTACACAACGAACAAGAAATATGACCCACTGAAAAGTGGAAACGCATTTTACACAGAACAGCAGTTGCAGTGATGCCTCGCAATTTGGGTGCCGCCATTTTGTCCGAATACTGAGCAAAGAACATTTTTGCATACAACTTTTTAATGTATTGCCATAGGAATGCATGAAGGACTTGTACACAAAAACTTCATTCTTTGCCCAGTTGTCGGACAAAATGGTGACGCCCATTCTACAGGGCACTTTTCAGCGATTCATGTTTCTTGTTTTGTATATAACCAACAATAATGTACAAGTTGCACTTTTTTTAGAATCAAATTTTTCTCCCGGCGTTGCATAGATGCGCAACCGAGCAAAATAATGAATGCAACATTTGTTAAGTGCATAATCGCCAAATAAATGAAACAGCCAAATGTTGGATGAGAAAAAATTAATGTGGTCCTCTTTGGGATTTGAACCCGAGACCTCTGACGCATTGTGCAAGATGCTCTACCAGCTAAAGCTATGAGGCACAATGGTATACTCATTCAACACAGACTGACAGTTGTTCAGAAAACTAGAGACCTACAACTACAGTAATATTTATGTGTCTATGTATTACATTTTATCAGGGGTAATAAAGACGTAAATATCTTTCCCACAGAATGAAAGCCTGAAAACACAGCTTCAATTCAAGGAAGCTGAGCTCATGCAGGCCCACAGTGCCACCCAAAATCACCGCACCCGAATGCCCATCACCTCAACCACCAACAGCGCCCCCAACACTCCCCCAAAGCACCCCTCCTCCCTGTCAGCCAGTAGACCCGATGAAGCAACACGAAACTCTGAATCCAACTTCCCGACACGGCAATCCTTCATGGCGGACAACCCAAAGGTCGAGCGGGGTCAGCTGAGATCACCTAGGGTCAGGACTGTGTCTGAGGGTCAAGCGGCCCGTAGTAGTCCAAAACGGAGTCCAAAGCATAACTTGAGCAGTAAAAGTCCAGGTGAGTAAAACGTTTAGTATGCGCATATGCAGTTGACCTCCAAGGTCATTTGATAATAGCCTGATTGAAACCTAACACAAACGAATGGGAAGAATACGTGCCTTTACGGTTCCCCCACAATTCACTGTGCGCGGTACATGGCGCAGTGCATGATGGTATAAAAATCTAGTACGCTGGCAGAATCTCGTACGTACGATTGTATACAAGTCAATGGGTTTCTGGAGGTGAGTGGAGTTCTTGGCCACTTCAAATTCGTACAACGCGGCGAATTTGTGTTTTTGACACAAAACGATAACTGGTAATATAGAGCTCAGATACAGATTCAGCCTACTTTATATCTGTTTTGGGGTTATACTTATATGGGCGTCTAGGGGTGGAATTTTTTAGATAACTGTCGATAATCTGTGGATACGGTATTGCGTGAAGCCGAGCGTGCGTGGCGTCGCCAGTCATGCGTAGTGAGTCCCATGACTCATTTACTGTCTCTATCCGCACTACATGTATATATAATTCTGTTCTTGTCATTTTCAGGCAAGGCATCACCAGCTCGCCCCATCTCTGCTCCCTCAAACAGTTTAAGCTTGACAGCTCAGTACGGCAAACCACCAAAGAACAAGAACAAGTCTTGCATTTGGTCAGGCAGACTTCACAAAGGTAAATATACAGAAGAACACCACGATGTATTCTGTTTTTAATATAGACCCATTCAATTGCACAGCGGCCATCTTGCATGAGTATGTATCTTATGAATCAATAGTCACATCATTTAAATAAGAAAACCTGTCCCCTGGCAAGGCTGCCAGTGCAATGGGTCTGTATGAATTTTACGGAGGTCACTATGGTTGTGTGTATGTTGTCCTTGGCATTTTCTGGGTTTTTTTTCCCTCACAAATCCAAGATTGGAGGAAAAGAACCAATATTTTGCTCCATTTTGTGTTTGACCCATGGAATTATGTGTGAAAATTTATCGTGAGTGGGTTGGAGCCAATGCGTACACCCAACGTTACAGCATATGGGTGACGTCACGAAATATGCGTACAAGGGGGAACAGGGGGGAGGTGGGGTTGGTGTCTAAAAAGTTGGCGTTTTGTGCGTATGTATTTTATGGACGGCCCCTAGGCGCAAACAACTGCAACGCAAACACTGAAAGAAACTGTCTGCGTTACTGTTTGTGTTACTGTTTGCATTACTGTTTGCATTCCAGTTTCTTCTAGTTGGCGGTCATATCTGCATTTGTTGCAATGATATGGAAACGAGGCTTAACACACATTGTGCTGGGCAACTAGACTTGCACAAGTCTACTTCGTGACCTCTAATATTCAGTCAATTTTATTCCTCCTCACAGCCTCTTCTGCAGAAGCTCAGTTGGTTGGGAGCCTTCTCCAGGACCAGGACAGCCAAGATAATATCAGTGTTTCAGCAGGTGGACTGATGAGCCTGATTCAGGGTACTAGTCCAGACAGGTTCTCTGTGGATGTCACAGAGGCAACCACGCCAGGAAAACGTACAAGGTAGGGTTAAACCTAATGAGAAAAAAAACATGTCCATGTATTTCCTTCCTGTCGTGTGGAGTACCGTGGCAAAGTGGTTTAGATTGTTGACTAGCAAGGGTTTCGACACATGGCCGTGGTACCTGTGCCCTTAAGCAAGGCAATTAGGCATAATTGCTCCATCCTTCGTTAGGGATGTAAAGCCAGTAGTCCAGTGTAACATACTTAAAAGAGCCCAGAGACACTCTTTCGTGAAGAGTAAGGGGGTTCCCCAGTGTCTCTGGCTGTCAGCTGCCAATGGCACCACCCACCCAATGTATCTCGATGTTTAGGTGGAAAATACTTAGCCTAATAAAACTCATTACAATGTGCAGTGTACATGAACATATTCGTACTGAGTGTGTGCTATATAAATGCAATAATTAATAAACTAATAAGAAATTTTCCAGAAATCTGTGGCCACGTTTCATACTTTTTTCTTGGATTTAATAAACAACCATTTTGTAAAATTTCAGTGCTTATGTCCTTCCTAAAATTCAATTTTTAGAGAGACATAAAAGTTGATGTTCCTTGGAAATGGTCATTCAAGTCGAGTTTAAGAACAGAAAGTCAACTGCTTACAAAAAAGCCTACTGCTTACAAAAAGTCTACTGCTTACAAGAAAGACTACTGTTTACTTAAAGTTTCATCCTTTTAATTGGATTATTAGAAAAACTCTTCTTTGTTTTGTTTTCATTCCAGAATTTCCCCAAGGTCAAATCCCACCGCCGAATGCCCAAGTAAAACTGCCAATCACAGCATCACTTTAGTCACCAAAGCCATCTCGAATATCCTCAATCCTCCCCGAATCCCACTCTTGCCACCGGAAGAATCCCCTTCAACCAAGTCAACGCCTGGTCCACCCCCAAACCATCCAAATTCAGACCAAACCCCACACAGCGATACTTTAGACTCTGAAACACATATCACAGCCCTCCTACCCCTTTTAGAGGACCAGTTAACCTCGTACATCAGCGCAATCCAGAACATTGTCCTGAACAGTGCCCCCTCTCTCTGCTCCTCGTCATGTCCAAGTAGTGGCAGCGGTGGGATTCGAACCACCGACTCTTCCGAGTCTTCAAGCTCTAGCTGCCTAGCAGACGATGCGACAACTCTTAGCCATGCCGAAGTGGCTGTCTTTACTTCCATGAACGTTCTACGGAGGATGGTAGCTTATTCTGCTGCGGCGCGGTCGTCTGTTTTAAACGGTAGTTCGTCTAGGGATTTGGAGCCATCTGATACTGATGGTGATGTTTCGGCTATGGAGATTGATCCTTCTGCATCTCTCATCATTGATGTAAGTAGAAAACATCTTGTTAGTGAAGAATAGTGAGTTTTCTCCTTTCGGCACAAAATTGATGAAGAGAATATGCTATCATAATAGGAATAATTAAAAACATTCATCCAAAAAACAGAAACTTTTAAAAAAAATATCACTTCTTGATTAGAATACAATTTGTTTTACTACAATGAACTTGTGAATAACAAGGCTCTGATCAACCAATCACTTTAGAATTGCTTTCAAGACTGTTCCACTTCAGTGATTTCTTACATGTCCTAGACGACCTATTTGAACAAAGTGATTGCCACAGTAATGTGATATTCTCTGGTTTGGGAGAACCTGCAGTTAAGGGCTCTCAGAAAACCAAGCTTTTTGGTTACCAACCTTATTTAACCTGCATGGAATTAGCCGAACACTGCAACTGCGTGTCTCGTAGGTAGCCCAGAAATGCAGCTCAGGGCGGCACTTGGGTCACGGTGGTGCAACCTGCCTCAGCAGCTCATACGTCTTTTTGATATTTCGGTTAGAGTAAAACCTTGCCTTCAGTGCAATTGTGTATAGCACACAGGATACTCCTGGCACTGTTGCCATTATTATCACTGTCATTATGGAATCACCCGAACCATTTTGCTTCAACTAGGTGGCAGCCTGGCCAAGGCACATAACCCTATTAGCAGTTAGATTGTGGGGTGTTCTGGCCGAGTGGTCTAGTGCGTCGAACTCATGTTCCTGTGCCAGTACTAGAATGTGGGTTCGATTCCGGGCCGTGACGGGTTGTGGCACTTGTGCTCTTGAGCAAGACACTTAATCACACTTGTTCCGTCTTTCGGAAGGGATGTAAAGCCTTTGGTCCAGTGTGTTAGGTTTCGGTAACGCACTTTAAAGATCCCAGAGCATTCTTTCGTGAAGAGCAAGGGGAGGGAATCCCCGGTGTCTCTGGCCGTTTCTAATTCAACTTAGAAGTTGATAGTTATTCGAATATCTATGTTAATTGATCCCATTCCTGTAATTGGCGGTCCTTCCGCTGTTGGATGTGGTGAATAAATAAATAAAATAAATAAATAAATTCCCCTAAAGAGCCAATTGAGTTTGTGTCTTGCCCACAAGTGAGGCTAGAACCCACAACCTTTTGATGGTGACCTTGTGTACCCACGAGACCACATATGCATTCAAAATTAATTACAACAACTTTATATATCCCATGTTTGTTCGTTTTTTTTTTTTTTAACCTTCAGCCAACTCAGGTGCCTCCCAAGTCTTCCACCCACACATCAAACCCCCAACAAACCTTGTCCAAACCTCCCGACACAATCTCCCATAACCAACACAACAACAACCACATCCTGAGCAAGTTGATGAGAATCGCCAGCATGCAGCATGGCTGGGGTAATTGCAGTGTGGTTGTGGAGTGTGCACTCGATCTGCTCTGTGTGCTGATACAAAAGTCATACTGTGAACAGATAGAAAGGTACGTATGTAGGCTCAGGTCTTAATAGATGGGTTTCGTAAGCCGACAGATACGCATACGTTTAGCTATTCGTGTGCCGATTTCATGAAGCGCTACGGTACTTCGTAACGCAACGATGGGTAAACCACCATAACGTGTGTCTTGAGTAACGTGCATTTCGAGTTACGAAGGATTGTAGCGCTTCGTGAAATCGACCCCCTTGACTGTTAGTGGCATTTCTGTGGTTTCGCAACTCTAAACTACAGCGTGTTAGCTAAAAGGCGTCTATTTCCGACAGCGGGAAAACTACACGGCACAACATGGCTTTGATACTCATTTGACTTTTAATCCATAGCTTTGAAATGCACAAAAATGTCGTGGGCAATCATAATTAATGCTCTTTTCAACCTGTCTTCGTAAATACCCCGAAGAATGAGGTAAAACACTAAAAATCCAACATTTCACTATACAATATCCGTGCCGTTCAAATGCGCAAAAACCTGTGACGTATCGGTGGTGCTATCCCTTACTCTTGCGAAACCTCTCTACATGTATTATCAAATGAGGCCACCAAGGCCAATGGCCTCATGCCCTGCTGAGTTGGCCCCGATACCCCTTCAAGATATACTCTTTCTGAGACCAACTTGGCCGGCATGCCCATATTTCTCATATTTTAGCAACTACAAACAAATTGCTTTTCAGTAAACAGGAAGCATGTACTATGGCCGATCAGTTTGGCACATTGAACTCAATACTGTATCTAATTTTAATGGTGGTGGGTTAGATTCCTGTGCCACATCTATTGTGCATGTGGCCTTGGGCAAGGCACTTTGCCATAAGTTGCCCCTCTCCACCCATGAGTAAATGCGTACCTGTAAGGGTTGCAGCCTTTGAGTGCTCCCCAGGGAGTTGTGCCCAATGACCAGGGTAATAATGTTGTAAAGCACCATGAGTATCCTGCAGGACAGATATGTGCGTTATTATACAAATATTGACTGCAATGAGGGGCATGGTTAAGATTATAGGCCCAAGGTGATCTCGAAGCCATGACTATGCCCCGAGGCAGAAGCCGAGGGGCATAGTCATGGCATCGAGATCACCGAGGGCCTATAATCTTAACCATGACCCGAATAAACAGCAGTCAATATTTGTTTTATATACCGAATGTGTAGATTTTTGTCATCTGGTTGGTTAAAAGTAACGATACATCATACAGTCATGACAGTGGTCCTTCGAGTTTCGATTTCGGAAGCTGGTCTACGGCGGAAAAGTTGTATATTTACAGCAAACATTTGTAGCATAATCACCTGGCACTTTAGTAGCACATTTCACCTGACACAGTTTTCACTGTAGGCCACTTCTCTTACTTTCTTAAGGACTTCATCATCTACGACAGACGACAAAATGACGTCGAGATTCCGCCATTACCGTCCTGATGAATGTTTACGTGAAGCGCCCAGCTGCATAGTTGGTGCACAGCTATACTAACACATGTAATGCGCGCGTCCGGAACCCGCTAAATGACTATGCCCGGGGCATGGCAAAGACTATTGCCCGGTGGGCATATACGCGCCGGGTCTAGCCGATTCAATGCCCCCACTTTTAACCAATCAGATGACAGGAATCTACGCATGAGGTATATAAATAAAACTATTATGGATTAATTGATTGTATTCTTCTCTGATCAGGCTACAGTCTCTACTAGTCTATGATGCCTTGTATAACACCATGTCCCAGGATGGTTCTTACAGCCAAGCTTGCCGAGCCATTGACATACTGACGGCGGTCACCCCATCGTGGAAACTTGTCAGTACATTCTGCAATCAATCAGGTATGTTATAGGCCCAGCTCACGTGGCACAATTCATTTTAATCAGTTAAAGCTGGGATTATTTCAAACATTGCTGTACATAGGGGTGGGTTTATTTTTCGTTGAAAAACTGAATAGCCATGCACGGTAAAGTGTCGTTATATTTTGGCTATTGCCCTCGGAAATTCCTGCGGTGGAAGGCTTTTGTTTTCACCGGCCTTGTGCATCTAAAAACGTCAACCCGCCCTCGTAAAAATTTCATGATGCTGCCTACCGCAGAATTCTGTACTTGCGGCCAAAATTCTCCGCTCAACGCAGCGTGAATATACGTCTTTCAACAGCACACAGAGAAACCTCTTGAATGTGAAAATCCGTCCTCCACGCATTGGCTCTCTGTTGATCCGTCAACCGCAGTAAAAAACAAATTTTCCCTATGATACATGTGTACTAGTCCTCTGCTACACCAACGTGGAAATGTTGGCGTGTTTACACATTCTCTGGCGTCAAGTGGTTAACCTTCCAACATACAGACTCTGGAAGTGGTGTGCCCTGGGGCTATTTCTCTGTAAGTCCATTGGTTGCAAACAGGTGAAGTAGGATGATTAATGGCTTATGTTCAAAGTACACAAATGAATGGAGCTTGGCTAGAAGCCCAGATTTCCCGGGGTAAACCTGACTGGTTAGTGATCCAATGGGCAGGGCGGACATTTTGGGAACTCTTGTTCCCAACTTCATTCACTTAAATGCGAATAGGTCAAAAGTCCGGTGCACAGACTCCGATTAAAGGTCATCGGTTGCTATTTACGAGCGTTGAAAAACAACGGATTTTTTGACAGGCTGACGTCATCCTGCCCGAACCTATTAATTTGGTAGATAAAATATATAAAATGATTATTATTGAGTAATTTGTTTGTTTTTCAAATTTGTTTGTATTAGATTCTTGCCTTCTGGTCAGGTGTTACCAATGTGGTGTCCATGGCTTGACAGGCTGCAGTGTCACTCAGAAGATTCAACTCAATATCAAGGTAGTGTATGAAAGACTAAATAAACTACAAGTCATATCAAGTCAGATTACTGCTCATTCAAACTACGTTATAAGGCTGAAAATCCATGTGTCCGTTTTCGAAGTACATACTGCATTTAATAACAAGTACATATGCATGATGTGTATTCTGAAAGTCCATATGTACACATTTCTGTATAGGGCTTGGGAATCGACGTCACGACGCCATTATTGACCTCATTCTCGGTAACTAAGGGCCGCCATACTTGAAGGTAGTGAGTGGTTGCTATGCGAACTGGCGTGCAGCTTCGTCAAGTTTGGACCTAGTAATTGAATTCCACATGTCGCGGCACGCGCGTCCTGCACGCGTGAGAAAAAAACAAGCTGAATGTACATCGCGCGACGCAGATGTCACTCATGCACGTTACTGACACATAACATGGCGGAAACCACTGCATTATGACATCACATTCCCAAGCCCTATTGCAAGCCCCGCACAGAATGTGAAAAGTATCAGATAGAAAACTTTGGTAAGTCCGGTGGACAGTAACATTGTTTAGACTGCCACTTTTCTTACATCGTACAAACCAGGATTCTGTCTAATTAGGTCTGACTCTATTAAAACCTTGGAAACTGTTTAAAGGAGTGTATTTCATGCCATTTTCCAGTGAATTTCACATACACAATTTTTATGCGCAGTGTGTGCGTAATCCGTTTCAATCGCTCCCTGGAGCATATTAAATTTAAACAGATACCGCAATACGGATATTGGAGATATCTGCAGTTTTTCCCCCTCCAAACAACTGATTTTTACACATCACTTAGTACCCACTACTCATGACACATGACGGATTACATGGATTTTTGGCACAAGGGTCTTTTTTTTGCGATCGATTGCTGATAAACGATTGCATTTGTTTCTGAAACTTAAGGGAAAAAACCAATCTTGTATACTGCCCTTATAAAGTTAACTGAAAATAAATATTGCATGTTGTCTCCAATGTTAGGTTATGTCCCTGTTATGGAGGATCATAGCAACACACCACCAGGGAGCCACCATGTTGCTGGATACAGAATGCCAATGTAGCATGGAGGTAAGAATTAATGGGTTAAACCAATGTCATATTTACAACTGATCGACCAATCACTTTGGAATCGCTTTCAAGACTGTTCCGCTTCAGTGACTTCCTCTAGTCCAAATGGATTTTTTGAAGAAAGTGATTTCCACAGTAATGAAATAAAACATTTCCTGTTTCTGTAGTTAATGGCTCTCGGGGAAACAAAAGTGGCGTGTATGTAACTTTGAGTGAAATGACGCACTGAAAACCACAGAAATAACTTGGGCGGAAAGTGTTTCGCGATTCTGTGATTTTCAGTGCGTCGTTTTACTTCAAATTCCCTCTATGCCACTTTTTCTCAAAGCGACACTCAAATTTACACACGGCTTAGTATGCATATGCAGCAGAGGATACCACCTCAAGAGAAGAGTGTTGAGGTATATGGGCATTAGGGGAATCCCTTTGTCACACATTGTGCTGGGTATATTGACAGCCGATATGTGACATGCGTTGCCATGGTAATTGACTCTAAACATCATGGCCGTCGGCAAAAGTACCATTGCAAAAGCACAGGGACACGGTTTAGTGATTTTTAGTTTAGAGTCGATGCATAGTTCCGAGTTTGCCCAGTTAGCCCCGCCCCCTTGTATATTGTTGCTATGGCTCACACGCTATCGTCAAAATGGTGACACACAATGCACAAAGCAATGGAACTTTCAACGGAAAGCACAGATTCATTGGAGAAAACTCAAAGGTATTCATGTTTCAGGGTCGACAGTTATCTTAGAACACACCGAGTAAAGGGCCAGTAATACAGGGATGTCATATCATTACATTCGTGCTTTCATACCTTTGAACAACGAAACGACCGGCCTTGAAACCAAAAATTCACCTGGATCATCGCATACAACACTGTACAAATTGTATGGGGCAGACCATCGCGTGGTGATGTTGTGAGACCATGCACTTTGACCTATGTGGGTGATTGACAGGTCGGAACTATGCATTGTGTATGTAACTAACAAAATATGACGTGTTAACTTCGGCAGGGTGTGAGTCCAGCCCTAAATATATTTTTTAAAACACCTTTTCTTCTGTTTCTCATTCTTTGGTGCGGTTTGTGCATTTTCTTAAATTCAGCTACTCACTGCAGTCGTGTTGATGTTCAGGAAGATTCTTAAAGTGATGTTTTCAATGATGGCCCACCAGCATCCTACCAAGTACTGGTGAGTTACCACTAGTAGCGCATCATTTATTTCACATAGTGTTGTGGTTGAGTACAACCTAGGTGTAGGTAATTCGCTGTCAGAGTCGTGACGTCACAACGGGGTCACTGGTTCACGCTCGCGTTTTACTTCTATTGTGTTTGCGTACAGTGTATTCTATTATTATTGTTTTTGAAGAAAATATTAAAAATTGTGGACAATAATGACATTCGCTGGTTTGCTAATATACCTTCTCTCATAGCGATACACTGTCCTGCCTGTTATTTTGTGATCGTTGTAACAGAAAAATGTACGGAAAAATGTAATTTCTGTGTAAAACGAATGGACATACCCATTGCCATACAAATAGCGTGAACCATTGTCAAAGCAGTGAACGCGACCTGGGTGGAAGTTGACGTCACACCCTGCCAGCAAATATATGAAAAATATACATACGTTTATTGCCCAGCTTCAAAACCCTTGGCAGACTGGGCAAATGCTCCACAAGCTGTACTACAAACAATTTTTTTTACTGCTATATTTTAGTATCCTTTTCACATTATTTCAGGCGCTACGTTCTACAGCAAGGCCTAGTTCTGCTCCACTGCCTGGCCATGCATGACAGGACCTTTACTGATCACCGACTAGACGTGGAGAAATCCTACATTGCAGCAGTCACCAGCCTGAGCAAGCTGTACCGCAGGTTACCAGACACCACTGATAATGAAAGTAAGGGCATTTTAACCACTTGACGCCGGAGGACGTGTAAACACATTCTGGCAGTGTGTAGTCACAGGAGCAGTTGACGAGTTAAAACGTCAGGTTTTCCTGTCTTCCATGGTTGATGTGCACACTATTCATTTGTACACACTGTGTTTTGAACTTGAACTTAACGGCTGTGGACAGCCTGTCAGTGTAGCAAATATCCCTCCAAGGCGGCTGCCTCGGAGTGTAGCAAAATATGATCATTTGGTGAGAAGATTAATACAATGAATGTAGAAATGACTCTCAAGAGTCAGTATCTGTGGTGCTTGAACTGGTCTTAACTTTTGGCCAATCACATTTTTACTTTTTAATAAATTGGTAATTTTAGCCAAAAATATTCTGACTTTGGTTTTGGATTTTGGTCTGGTTTCAATGTGAAATCAGATGTTTGGAGCCAGAAATGGCATTTAAGCCTTTGTTTGAGAAATGCCAAGGTGTTCTTTAGTGTGGTCCATTTCCCCAACCTGTTGAAAAAGACTGGTTCATACCGGTACTTAACACGAAAGTGAATGCCAGCATAAAGTTGACATCGGGAGTTTTGCAGCGAAAATTTGCGAAGTTGACACTTTGTAGCAACAATAGCACAGTCTCTAGAAATTCTAAACTGCAGCTCCATTTGAATGTGAATAATTTGAGGCACCAGCCATATATGCAAAGGTGACGTGCAAAAGGCTAGTTGAGAACGCTGTACATTGTACAACATTTTCTTTTTCCCCCACCTCAGCCGGACTGGTGCAAGACCTATGGGACCTTACACAGTGTGAAGATACAGACTGGGAACCAGACGAGGATGAGGATGATGACATTGAGCAACTGGGCGTGGCTAAGATGGAGGTCGATTAGTGGCAACAACTTAAAAAGGGCGGGGATAGACCTTGGAGATGTATTGAGGTGGGTGGAGCCTGAAATTTTTGTTCCAAATTTCCCAACAGTGGATTGTGTTTTTAGCAATATCTCATTTGAAATAACATTCATTTTTTATATGACTAGTGCCAAGTATTCTTTTTACAGTTCACTTCATTTGTATCTGCTAGTCTTCACTGTAATACACGGTTGCTCTAACGAACAAGACGCGATCAAGATAGTAATCAGTTGACGCCGGGATTATTTTTGGCAAAAAAATAACAATTTTTAAAAAGACATGTGGTTGGCACCACTTACTTTCGCCAACGTTGGCCAACAAACATTTGGATTGTTCGCAATGTTCGCTAGTCCTTTCAAAATGGCGTGCGCGACATGAAAAATGACAGACGACGGTTTGCAGTTTGGAAAATAACAAACAAGTTGCACCTTTCGTGGTTGTCTGCCTTATCGCTCGCGATACACAATCAATAGCAACGTGTCACATTTCCTCAAAAAATTGGAAAGCAGCAGAAAGTCGCATTACAACGTCGGTACGACTGCCGTGACTGTGGGCGCCGCCATCTTGATAACGTATTTTGGCAAACAACCCATTCCACATTGAGCAAACGTTGGCGCCAACGTTAACGAACTTTTCGCGTGTTTGGAACGCAGCCCATGTCCAGCACTACAAATATTGACTCTTGAGAGTCATTTCTGCATTCATTGTATGAATCTTCTCACCAAGAGATCATACTTTGCAACACTCTTATGCGACCGCCACAGAGCGAGATTTGCAACATTGACAGGCCGTCCACAGCTGTCAAGTTTAAAATATGGTGTGTACAAATGAATGGTGGACAATTGACGCGTTTACACGTCAACCATGGCAGACAGTGGCAAAGCTGACATTTTAACTCCTCAACCGCCCCTGTGACTATACATTGCCAGAGCGTGTTTACACGTCCTCCGGCGTCAAATGAGTCCGTTAGCAATCAATATGCGACATTCATACCACATAGTATCTTGGTTAGCTTTTATATTGTTCGCAATATATATGCAAGTTTTTTCAATTTCCTGAATGATTTGCACACATGCAGTACATATATGTCTGTATCCCGGCCGTAATCATTCACGGCTAAAGTACCTCGAAACCAGACTATCGATCAGAAGTACGTAGAGGGCGCTATATCCATACAACAGTGGTAGACACTGCATGTAGTACTGTCAATGTACAAGTACATACTGTATACAGTGTACTGTGCTTGTGAGTCCATGTGCACACGGCATACATGCAGTTATGATAGCGGTCGTGGCCGTATATTTTTTTCCGGCCCTGAAGGTAAGGGCCACTGGCATCCCTGCTTTAAGAATGCAAGTAGAAATTTTCAAAAAGGGTTGGCCTAGTGACATTACACCATTACATCTCATGCATATTCACGAGCCTGATTTAAATTCATCAGTATTTCATATATCGCATCTAACAGTAAGCAAAATATGCAATTGGCCATTGGCAATGACTTTTGACATCTTATACTCACATGTCTCGTTTTACATTTTGCAAATTCTGGAGAAAAAAAAGAGGTTACCATTTTGTACTTCTTTTCATCCAAGATCTATTTTGTATATTTGTAGTTTTTTTTATACTGTCCGCATAAGCTGCCTAAGAACTTAAAAGAAAAGTACTTTGTGTGTATATACGTGTTATATATATGTTTATAAAGTAAAAGTTAAGTATAATACCAAAAGTGCTCAAGATTACGAATTATACCAAAATGTTTTGGAATCGTTTTTCTTCCAGTACTTAAACATTCATTCCACGACTTTCTTTAAATAGACAAATAATTATATCCTGGATTTGTTATTTCCATGCCAATTAAATACCAAATTTTGTATTAGGCCCAAAAAGAAGAACTATGTTTAGCGTAAGTTAAAGTCTCTCTAAATGATGCGGTGACATGACTTTTTTTTCGTTTTTGTTTTTTTGTTTAATGGATTCCAAGCAATAAAGTCAAGTTGACATGAAGCCAACAGGCATGTTTTTAATTGAAACACTAAAAACAAAAACATTTGACGAGCAGGGTTGAAAGTGACTCGCGCGCTAAGGATAGGTTTTTTTTGGGGGGTGTTTTTGAGAGAGAAAAAAGCTGTGACGTGCAGGGTTGAAAGTGACTCTAACTCTAAACATAGTTCTTTTATTTTTTTGGGCCTTATTACTTTGACCAATTGCACCACCATGCAAAACCAAGAAAAAAAGTTTAGGTTCATAGTGAAACCTGAGGGAGTATACCACTGTGCCTCATAGCTCAGCTTGTAGAGCATCTGCCTGGAGAGTCAGAGGTCTTGGGGAAAACCTGAGGGAGTATACCACTGCCTCATAGCTCAGCTTGTAGAGCATCTGCCTGGTGTGTCTGAGGTCTTGGGGGAAACCTGAGGGAGTATACCACTGTGCCTCATAGCTCAGCTGGTAGAGCATCTGCCCAGTGTGTCAGAGGTCTTGGGGAAACCTGAGGGAGTATACCACTTTGCCTCATAGTTCAGCTTGTAGAGCATCTGCCCAGTGTGTCAGAGGTCTTGGGGAAACCTGAGGGAGTATACCACTGTGCCTCATAGCTCAGCTAGTAGAGCATCTTCCTGGAGAGTCAGAGGTCTTGCTGAAAACCTGAGGGATTATACCACTGTGCCTCATAGCTCAGCTGGTAGAGCATCTGCCTAGTGTGTCAGAGGTCTTGGTTTAAATCCCATTGACGACCATATACAAAAATTCTCCAATTCTGTATTTTGGTTATTTCTGTGTCGACAATTAAGCATTTTACCAAATATTGCTTACTTTTTAAGTTGTGCATCCATGCAACACCCTGAGAAAATTTACATTCTTAGGAAACCTTGGGAGTATACTACTGTGCCTCATAGCTCAGCTGGTAGAGCATCTGCCCATTGTGTCGGAGGTTTCGAGTGCAAATCCCGATAAAGAGTAGACCATATGATTTTTCTTCCAATTTATTGACAAATTTCAAATGCCTAGCCCATTGTACATGTATTACGTAGCGCGTCTTTACATTTTTGTAAAATTATTTACAAAAAAAGCACTGAGGCCCTCGTTTTCCAGGACAATCTGAAATTCCTTAATATTTTGTTATTTCATGTCCACCAAATGTGTTATGTATAAAGTGTATTGGCAAGTCAACTTAAATTTTTCAGGGTATTTCAGGTATGAGTCAAGTACAATAATTTGCTGCAGTCATTGTATTTCAGACTGTAGGCTTACAACTTCTGTTGGAATTCCATTTCAGGAAATGAAAATATGCAAGAAAAACTTTTTTAATGCGATTCTAGACTTTTCAGATTTTAAATTCCAACACTTGCTATATTATTTTCCCGTTTTACTTAAAGGCACAGGCTCGTCAGCAGCGCGCGTCAAATTCGTGCCACGAAATACGCAGCTCCATGACTTTGCTATGCATTGCTGACGAGCCTGTGCCTTTAATACTTCAGCCCAGTGTTCTAGAACAAGGTACATTATTACCCCAACAAATTTTTCCCACTAAAGCTGGTTTCAACTAACTGATTTTTGTTTTTGTAACATTGGACAAAGTATCGTGGTCTCTCGTACGGAACTTACTACGCCAAAATGTTGTAAAGTAACGCAACTACCTAAATGTAGCTTGGTAGAATGTACGTCGCATCGTCACACATTTAATACAAGAAAATGACTACTATAATGTGTAAAAACTAATCGCCTGAAATTGTCACATCTGTACATTCCAATAAAAGTGAAAATGTCAACCTTTGTGTGTTGCCAAGGTTACTGGCACTATGAGCAACTAACAATGGAAATTGGGCACACACCATTGTTAATAATAATGGTTTGTGCCCAATTTCCATTGTTAGTTGTTCATAGTGTGGGTCTACACTAAAACCAGTGAACTGTTTCCTGCTTTAGCAATGGACATTTCAGATTACCAGCCAAAGTTTAGACCCGGTTACCCTGGTAAATGTCACACTTTAGTAGTCTATAGATCAAATAGCTTCCATCTAGTAGAGCAAATTTTGTCAACAATGTAAGCACAAAACGTGCAACCATGCATGTCCTCATGGAACAAAGAAACTGCGCTTCAAGATGGCTGCTATTTGATATGGTCTATAGTGTATGTTTGCTATTAAAAATGGATATCTTGATTGGGAAGTGAAATGTCCCAATGTGATTGTATTTTGGCATATTGTATTCACAATAAAAATGTTTATATCACATTTGTATGCGACTTTTTTGCTTGGATAAATAGTAATGTGTGAATTCATGTTTTCTTGGACCTACTTCAAGCTCACACACTAGGCTTGTTAATTAGGGTTTGTTTTGCCCTTAACTGACGTAATTAGTAACACTGTATACTCGGTGTTTTCCCTGAGACACTATGAAAAACTTCATAGCGTGCTCAGTTAGGACTCTAACCCGCGACCTCCTGAAAACAAGGCAGACGTCACACTAGGCTTATTGGTAACATGTGAGCTGGTAGTTGCAAATGTTTATAAATCAAGAAAACAATTATTGATTACAGATTTTTCGTTAAATGCTAAAATAAATATCATTTAGAAGTACATTTCAAACATTCATGCATGCATTTAAATCTTGGCTTATCACACAAACAGTATAAATATATTTGTTTAAATTTACAAAGGGATACAAAAGTCACTCTTAAAGTAAAAGATTTAACAATAAAGTATCAAGTCACATTCACTCAAAGACTCTAACATGGTCCCCAGATGTTAAATTAACGTGTGGATCTTTCCACAGTAAAGGGGGCATTTTGGCAACACAGACCATATTTTTGAGGAAATACCTTTGTCTGGTCTTAAAATAAAAGAAATAAGTTTCAGTTGTTCTGAAGACATACCTTAGGCCCAAGAAGGTTACAAATAGTGTGACAACATGCCTTTCTAAAAACCCTGTGTACAAATTTCCAATATATGCTTGTAACCGGGACAGACACTTGTGTTACAATTAAGGCCGTCCCGGTTACAAGCGTATATTGGAAATTTGTACACAGAGTTTTTTAAAAGGCATATTGTCGCACTATTTGTAACCCTTTTGGGGCCTTAGTTATCTCTTCGGAACAACTGAAACTCTTTTATTTTGAGACCAGACAAAGGTATTTTGTGGAAAATATGGTCTGTGTTGCCAAAATGTCCCCTTTACCGTGGAAAGACTCGCGTACATAATACACAGGCCTTGGTACAATAATGATGTGATGACATACAATGTACGTGTTGTATTTTGTGAAATTAAAAAATAAAGGCATATGTTTTTGCTTTTACCTCTTTGGAGAAAACAACCATCAAAGCTCAAGCACCTTTTCAGCAGGTTATTAAAAATGGATTCTAAACAAATAAAGAATTATAATTTAAGAGTTAAAGAAAATTTCACATTTTTGATCATTTTAACAGCTGTCAATGTAGTCGTGGGCCCAGATGTTGTTCTGTATTTGATTGGCAGTATCAAGCTACAAGAAGAGGGCGTTATCACGACAAATCGTATTTATGTCCTCTCGCAGCAACTGAGCATCCAATTAATTGTTTAAAGGCACAGGCTCGTCAGCAATGCGCGCCACGAAATACGCAGCTCTATGCCTTTGCTATAGAGCTACGTATTTCGTGGCACAAATCAGTGGTTTCACTATTCGCAGCATCCACTGACCTACAATTTGCCAAGCTTTGAAAGTATGTAACACACACACCCAAAGCAGTTTAATATAAGAATGAGGTACATGTCAAGTACAGAACAAACAGGCTATTTATATACCACATACATTGATTATCGTTCAGTGAGTAGTTAAAAGTAGATCACGTGATGTGGATTAGTTTCACCATTTGCGTCATAGGTCAAATGATGGTACATTTTCATGGACTATTCGAGCGCGGAGCAACCAGTGACGTTCGCATTTACGCGGACATGCATTTTTGGCGAGTGTACTTTTGCTCTCATAAAAACTAAATCTTGTCCTTGGACACAAACAAAATCAATACATGATGAGGTATATAAAACAAATATGGACTGCTCTTTATTCGGGTGATGTGCAAGCTACTGCCCCTCGGTGATCTTGAGACAGCAGGCCTTGGGGTATTAGTTTGCACCATCTCCCGAATAAAGAGCAGTCAATATTTGTATACTATCTGTATGATACAATTTCATAACACAGTTCGACAAAACAGCTGCTCAGCCAAAAAACAAAACACTACTTACAAAAAAAATATTCCAAAAATTTCACGGCCAAATAAAATATAAAAACTTCGTTAAATTTTTGTGAAGAGTATATATCAAATGGTATTTTGGCTGGTAACATAGATCCTTAGAAAATATATATGCAATACACGAATCCAAAAACGCCATAACTGCAGTGCTTCTTCCAGTGCATAAATTACATGTTATGTACGGATGCTACCCTGTAGCATTGTGTCGTCACTGCAAACAGACGCGCTCATTATTTTGAGTCCACTAACAGCACTGTTTGCAGTGACGACATAATGCTACAGTGTGGAATCCATACCTAAGGCCAAGAAAAGAGCTGTGTTTCCAGTTACCCACCCCAACCTAGAAAATCGTACAGAACCTATATAGTTTTGCTCAAAAAATCGTTGTTGTGCCTACCTGAAACCTAAATTTTGTGTACATCAACTTTGCTTTTTTTTACCCATCTCAAAGCTCACTTTTGTGTGTTTGTAACCACAATCACCTGCTTTTTAAATTCAGACATTCTAAACACTTAAGCCTAGAGTACATCGACCTTGCAACTGGAAACAACTAGTGGCAACTGGTGTTTCCGGCAACTGAGAGCAACTGATCAGTTGCTCAAAAAGGTCGATGTACGTGCACTTGCAACTACCGGCAACTGAAAAAATCCCAGTTGCCGCGAATTGCTCATGTTCTACTTTCTGGCAACTAGTTGTACCCAGTTGCGGTCAGTTGCTTCGATGTACGCGTACTTGCAACTAGTTGCTTGCGTGAATCTGATCACGTGCGCGCACATCTACAGCAACTGAAAGCAACAGTTGCTTCCAGTTGCAAGGTCAATGTACTCTAGGCTTTACCGAGTTGCCGTGTCGGTGTACGCGCTCTGGAAATGTGCACTGACTAGTTGCTCCCAGTTGCGCACACATCAACAGCAACTGATCAGTTGAGTTGCTTTCAGTTGCAATGTCGATGTACATGTGGCATTACATGTTAACTGTAATAAGGTGCAAGGTGGTGGAAAAATATTAACTATTATCCCATCCTAATATTTTGGCAAAATAAAATAGGGCAAAATAAAAAGATGTTTGCAACCTACCCACTCTAAAATGTTCTTTTGATGTAATAAGTAAACACAGCTATTTTTTGTCTTGGCCTAATCCACACTTTATGCACTAAGCACTGCAGTTATGGTGGATACATCAAATGGAAAAATGGATTTGTGTATCAAACCGTTTTCATGTGCTCCTGCAATAGACTGAATCTTTTTATAAATTAGAGGTCCAAAAGTGTCCCCCGTTACACCTGATATGTGTTATTTTTCGTACAAAAATCATTAAAATGGCTTTTAAACCATTTTTTTATGAATTGTACTTTATGTACTCAATCTTTGAGATAGAAGGTGTTCAAAAAATGTGTCCTGATTTTACAAAAACGAGATGTAAAATGTAACGTGGGACACCAAAATTGGACCCCTAATTTATAGAAAGACCCGACTGGTAAACGACGCTTCAAGAGCACCCTGTCATGTCAGAGTCGCATCCCTGACGTTCAAAGAACAAGCCAGGCAGCTGATTGCATTGTGCCTGCGTGCCTCCCACACAGGTCCGTTGCCGTGCTTGCCAGCCGCCTAGTCCCCCTTCGCTGCATGGCGCGGCATTGCATGGTGTCCATGTAGTCCATTCAGACCAGTGGGCTGTGAGGTTTAAAAACAAATTAATGAACCCACCGTTTTTTCACAGATTTAGTTGGTAGTAGTTGTGTCAAAATTCAAGTTATAAATGTGAACTGCCAGAGCAAAACAAGGAATGTTTCCCACATTAATGGGCTTTCCATTAATACCAAATTTATTCCTATATCATATTTCATACAAAGATTACAATAA
This sequence comes from Henricia sp. BOLD:AAB3569, assembly GCA_037783545.1. Lineage (NCBI taxonomy): Eukaryota > Metazoa > Echinodermata > Asteroidea > Spinulosida > Echinasteridae > Henricia > Henricia sp. BOLD:AAB3569. Next base: position 12,384 of record JBBELK010002015.1, on the reverse strand, counting down.
AAAAAAAAGATGGTAAACCGTTTGTTATGGCAGAGGAGAGTTATGGACCCCTTTCTCATAGAGAAATCGCTTCGTTTGTCGAAGATTCGATGCAGAGATTTCCCGATGTGAACGCACGCCTCTTAATTCGATGAAGCAAATACGGTAGCTTCATTCCACGAAACAAAATTGTAATTTGACACATAACGAGATGGGGCACGGCACAGCTTCATTCCATCTTCGTTAGTGGTTGTTTAATGTGAACAGTACCGCTTTTGGTTCGATCTTCATTAAGTGAGATGTGAACGCACGCTTCATTGACGAAGCAATTTTTCTATTGAGAATGGGGTCTGTGAGAATATTGGTTTTGGAATAAATCTTTCGCCATGTCACCAACACAAACACTTGAAAACCCTCTACTTGAACATCTTCAAAAATAAACATGTCGGGTTGAATCTTTGGTGTCTTGGCTATCCAAAATTGTAAAAATCAAAAAATGTGAAAACCCAAAAGTGATTTGGTTTATTAACCGTTTATTGAAAGCTGTTTCTACTGATGACAGAATACCGTTTTATAAGTGTCTGCAAAACGGTTCTCGTACTCAGTAGAAACATTCTCTAGGGGTGATAGTGCAAAGACTTACTGCAGGCTGGTATGCCATTACATGGGCCGACTTGCTGGCTATCCCCTGTGCAGCTTAGCCCACCATGCGTGGGTACGGGGTTGTTGCAGCTGCGACTGCGTGTGGTTTGACCTCCCTGACCACAGGTCACTGAGCATGCTGACCAGCTGGTCCAATCGCTCCATCCACCATCAACTGAAAGGCAAGGAAAATATGCAAAAACATAATTAAGGAGCTTGTTCACATTTTTCAAGAAAATGGATTTCGTTCTAACCTAACAATCATATATAATACCTCCGCAAAATACTGTCCATGGGAAGAAAAACAGGAAATTTGCAATCTCCAATTTGGTTGTGGAAGCAAAAAGGTTGGTGTAATCACTGCACTGCTTTATGGAACGGATAAATTAGTTTACAAAACATCGGTGGTTTTTTGACGATATCCTTGAAAATGTATGAATTGAGTGTGGGAAATTTCAGAATGGTAATGAGAAAAATATGACAAATGATATGGTATTAAAATCTCAACACCTATGGGAAAAATAGGGTGCTCTAAAATGTGTTCTGGACACGGCGACCTCCTTTAAATTAAAGTCAGTTACAAGATTAAACTTATTACGGTCAAAAAGAAACACAAATTATACTCGGACCCAAAGATCTACAAGACTGAGAGATGTTATTTTATTAGTCAGTAACATGTATGAACACCTCTTGAGGCAAGGCTGACTGCACCAGCCTCCATTAAGAGCCACTGAGGCAGGGAGCACCACTCTCTTTAAAGTGCCTGCCTGAGCTCCTGCATTTCTAGGGCCGTTTGGGAGACTAGGGCTGGGTCAATTTAAATAATTTACTACATGTATTCAAATAATCTAGTATTCAATCAAATATCGAATATTCGTTCAGCCTGATTTAGTCATGATTTATTACATGTAGGTGTAAATTCACGAATTGGCCTACATTCGAACCCGCAACCCCAAGTTTTAACCTATGATTTGCAACTCATCTCACGCAGGTTCAACCAAGTTGACCATTCAACAAAATGGGTTTTCTGAGAGTCTTTAAAGCCATTATACAGGATTTGCAAAGTTCTAAAATGTTAATCAACCATTTGACTTAAAAAACCTTACTTAAATGGAAGATAGAAGTGGTTCCAACTGTCCAATGCAATTATTCCGCCCGAGATGGTATTCAATGCATGGTTGCATTGCAATGCAATGCATGGTCATGATGGTTGGGGAGTGTTGTCGGTATTAGTTGTCCCAGCAATTTTCCACAAATGACAAAAACACAACAAATACCACAAACGGAGTGTACAGACATAACGACATGTTTAGAAGGCCAATTATCATCGATGATAACTTATCATTGATGATAACCTGACAACGACGGCCGTCCACACAGTCTCTTATAGTTTTTTAATCAACGAGTGAATGGCTTACTCGTTCATAAAAACTGGAAGCTTAGCGCCACACACTGTGACCCTTGTTGCAACTCAAAAAGGCCATGATTTCTATGTTAGTTTATTAGGGTGTGGATGAAAAACGGACCCTCCGGATCCTTCCAGATCTTCCGGATCTTTTTCAAAAATGGCTATTTAATGAACAGAAAGTGCCTAGTTTGACTTCTTAATACGCTTCTATACCTTTTACCGCCATGTACAGGCCTTATTTTTAAAGATCCGGCGTGGAAAAAAACCAATTTCTTTTTTCTTAGTCAAGTTAGTGTCCTGCATGCACTTCCTACGCTTATTTCTTCAAAAATTTCACTTTGTGGATAGTAGATGTGGTGTATGATTACAAATTGGTGCAATACATGGTGGTAAAATGTAAGTAAGCGTGTTTAGAAGTCAAACTACATGTAGGTACTTTCTGTTCGTTAAATATCAATTTTTAACAAAGATCCGGAGGGTCCGACTTTCACAAACTGCCGTTTATTACAAGACGGACACTAACTTTGTTTGCGCACTAACCATAAGAAATCTTGTGGTTTTAAACTTTAAGGTTAGTTGAAGTTAAGAGCGTCCGCACGAGCAATAACTACGAGCTTATTATCAATGATTAAAACTTTGACCTTAACTTTAAGTTATCAACGATCGTCTGAACGTGCGTATAAACAAGCACAACCTTTCACCTCATGCTGAATTGTGCTTATTATCATCGCTGTATATCGTTCGCTAAACAACAATGCCTTCCGATGATACAGAACCAGTCCTGATATATTCGTGTGTAGAATATGAGGTCCGGGAACCAGTTTAACGATCACATGACTTGCCTGGAAATGTGACGTTAAACTCTTCTCCAGTCACATTGCACGGTTCCCCTCCCTGCTGTTCGCTGGGGTTTGTGCACGTCCAGTACTGTGTAATGGTTCCGTCGTCGCACAATGCTGAACAATTCTGCCACTCACCACATTCATTCCAGGTGCTATTCAAAGCTATAAATTTATGTAAAAAATATATGTTGAATATGAGATTCTGAAGATGTTACGGTATTGTGAGTAATAATGTTCGGTAATTTTCCTTTGTTTTGGGCAATTAAAATTATCCATAGAGTTGTCACAGTGATCCCTAAATTCACCATGCCTTTTTATTTTGAATTAACTTCTTAAAGTGCAATATTAAATAGATCTCAAAATTAAGATTCAATACAACGGATTTATTCGTTCATCATTTAAAACCAACACCACATTCTTTTTCAACAGTAATTCTGTAGGTTTGTTAAAAGAAGACATGAGATTTGGTACTGGGTGGCAAGTAAAAATGCAAATTGTTGGGTTTTTTTTCTTTTGCATTTCCCCTCTACTAAAAATCAATTGTGTCTTATTATGCATGTTTATACATTGAATTGAATTGAATTGAATTAACTTTATTGTCAAGCATAAAATGGAAAATTGTCTTTAGCTAACATTAAACACATTTTAAAAAAGAGGTAAAAGTTTTGAAAAAAAACCAAAATAAATTTTGTTTCCCACTAATCCCAAAATGGCATGAATTATCGCATGGAAAAATATATGAAGTAGATTTTTTTACTCTAAATTGTGATGTCTCAAACGTCCAAATAGCCAAGAGCAGCTCATGTGAACCTGTACAGAAGCAACATCGTCTGCAAATAACCATTTACAGCAAGCACACAATCAAAAAGAAAAAAAGATTTTCCCGCCAAAAACATCATACCTAAACACGTGAAGTTAGTATTGCATACTGTCGATTCTTCGCTGGTCCCGTTACACGCATCCCCTCCATGCTGTGGTGCGGGATTAGTGCACGTCCGATACCGTGTGATAGTTTCATTATTCCAAGTCGCCGAACAATTACGCCATTCCGTCCACTCACTCCAACTGCCATCCACTATTCAGTAATAAGGTTTTCATTTTAGTAAAGAGATTAATTGTTTATGCCCAAGTGTAATTTTATGTTGTATAATCCACTTCGCGATGGCTAGGCATTTTTCAATTTATTCCCCTGCAGCCGATTTCACGAAACTTACGCAGTTGCATAAGCCCACTTGCGCAACGTTTTATTGCGTAAGTCACGCAACAATTTAGTGATGATAACACGCAAGCTATGGGGCTTGCGCCATTTTTCAAAAGTTTCGCAAGCTGCGCACTCTTTCGTGAAATCGGCTGCTGGAGCGGGAGACTGCACTTGCAGTTTTGGTTATGCAGTATACATACATGTCTCTGGGGCTGGAGACTTGATGATTAGTTTTTATTTCAAGTCGTAAATCAATCTTATTTCCCAAGTCCAGTCACAAGTCATTTTCTCCAGAGTCAAGTCACAGGTCAAAAAACAAAAACTGACTTGACCCCAACCCAACAAAATAAGAGACCAGCTCTGCCCTGGTCTAATTCATGGGCTAATTCTGTATAACTGCCCCCAGTTCCCCATCGCGAAGTGGCTAAGCTACGAGTATGAGTGCTGCTCTTTCTGATAATTGGGTGTATCCCATACATGTATTGATCTTCTGTAGACCTGACCATGCAACAAACACAATATCTGGTAAACATGGTGCCTGATCACCATTGAAATGAAACAACCAAAAATCGTAAGGGCCTTATCAGGATTCAAACCCGAGACCTCTACATTTTATACCATAGACCGTGTCGAATAGCTGCCATCTTGTAGGGCAGTTTCTATGTTACGTGAAGACATGCATGGTTGCACATTTTGTGCTTGTATTGTTGACCAATTTAAATATCTAAACTTGCCCTACAAGATGGCAGCTATTTGATACGATCTATAGTTGCGTTCATTTAGCTTACTCCGTGTAACACCAACTGACACCAGAGCGTTCTTTTTACCACCATGTGTTACACGTGATACATGTGTCTTCCCGGTGCCAGCCACCACCAATTCACAGGCGGGTCTCCAGTGAAAGGCTCAGTGTAATGACGTCACCTAGTATCCGTGTGGAAGTTGCAAGAGGTGAAACCATGGTGAAACATGGCGGACATTATGGAATTGCGACGTGACTCAGTACGAAAACAAGAACAGATTTATGACAAAAATAAAAGGAAGGGGGGTGTACGATGCATTTTCCTCAAATCAGTTGACACTTGTGGACATTACAGAAGTTCAACCTTTAGGACAACTAATTTTGCATGGCACCGGCTCCTCGTGAGTCAAGAGACGACAGTGTTTTTTTTAAGTCCCTCCTGGCAACAACTTTTGACTGTGTTCCCAGAATTCAAAGCAGAACCCTGTGGTGTTCGTTTTGCATCTTCTGGAGGCTTCTCTGGTGTAAACTTCGTACGTGTATATCGGTGTAAGCTAAAAGAACGCACCTACTATTCACAAGCAGGCTTCTGTGTGGAATTCCCTTGACATGTAATAAACGACTGTGGGATTTGAAAGTGTGTCGGGTTAGCCTACTGACTGGACTGGTTACGTGATATGGAGCTAACCTGGTGCGCATAGAGTATCATTGATACACCGAGTTTGTGTTCTGTCACCATCACAGATTGACGAGTTGTTAGTATTATTTACTGATGTCTGTTGACTTGAACATTCTCGGGTCCTCATTTCGACTCCCGTCCTGTTGTTGCAAGTTGCGTTGCATCCCTGCCAGCTGCCCCAGGAACTCCATGTCAAACTCGCTAGCGCTACACATCAAAAACAACAAAGTCTTGTAAGCCTTGGCAAAGGCCATGGATGAATCTCGGTTATTTTCGTTTTGTTTCTTCGAGTGAAATGTATTGTATGGCAATATGGAAATCACCTTCTTTTCGTGCATTGTGTGCATCCCACGTCAAGCATTATGGGTCAAATTGGCCAGACGCAGCCCATTCATGAAAATGCCCGGTGAACATGAAGGGGTGCAATGCAATGCAGTAGAAAAAATGTCAAGGAATTAAAACCTGCTGTGTGACATTTGTTTCGGACGGATCCAGATCTAAGGTGAACTCGTTCACTTCGCGCAGATCCTGATCGAGATATGTGATCTGTGGAATCCTTCTCGGGATCTGGATTCGGATCCGTCATGAAAAAAACACGCCCTATTAGGCAGGGCTCGAATTTCATGAAAAAAATCTGCTAGACCATAGTAGCTTAAATCATTTACTGGACCGACGCTATTTTTACAAGACCCAAGCTACAAGGAACGTGGATTTACTGTTCGTTAGTTTAAAAATGCACTGGACCACTGGTCTAGTACGGTGGAGAAAGCACTAGACCAAGGCTTAAATTACTGGCCTCGGTCCAGTGGGTATTTCGAGCCCTGCGCTATGACAAAGTTTCCACACTTCTTCATTAGTATGACTGTGTATGTTTGTATCTTTAAGTTATACGTACCTTTGTATATAAATGCTCGGAGTCTGAAGCAGGGCCCATTTTCATCATGGAGCTGTTTAACAGAATATGAAGAGCTCAGATACAAAAGCCGCTAAACGCCACTTTCATGAAAAAATTGATAACGACATTAAGTGAATGCTTAGTGCCTAGTTTCTGCTTCAAAACTCGCTAAATCCGGTCCCACACTTTAAGCTATCTAAAAACTGTTGGCAGTTCACACAGCGCCAATCAGAAGGCGCGCATCAGATCATGTGTCCCATTCAAGATGGCAGCCCCCACGATCGCTCATGCATTCTTCACACTGAGACGCGGGATTTTTGCCAATTTCTAGCCGAATTAACTCTAATAAAGATGGAAAACTTTGATGAAATGGACAAACCCGTGATGGTTTCACCGTCGGACAAAGGAAAACGCCATCAGCCACGTATTTCTGCCCGTTATACAGCCAAAAAGAAGCTCGTTACAGCGGTAACAACAAGATGGACTTAGCAGGTTTTGCAGGAAAAGGCAGTCAAATTTCAAATTTCATAACAACTAGGCTAGGCCTATTTAATTGGAAAAAGTTAGATTTTTGAAAATGTGATATTTTATTCTATGAACAACCTTTTCATTGCACTTAAAATGAAATCAGCGAACTTGAACATAAAAACGTAGTAAAAATTGCTGTTTTAAAACAAAAGACCTCAGGTGGACTTACATGTAGGCTTTTGCGTCTGAGCTCTTTACTGGCTAGTGCTTGGCAAAGGTTTGCCAGAAATTGACAGATAGGCCTACCATCCTGTGTCCAGTCAAATGTAATAATTATTTGTACAGCGCCATGACTCATGAGCGCCTTGTTTGGCGGATACTGGCGCTTTTATATAAGTTTCCATTATTTATTATTATACAAACTAGTGTGAGTCGCGTGAAAGACCTCTAACTATAACATATAACCATTTAAGTTTTTAACGTTTGCGACAGAAGAATCAACTCAACTGGTCAAGCCTCGCAAAACGGCAAATGTCCCAGCTGTGTGTACATCATATCCATATAATGCAGTCTGTATAGACCCGCGGGTATGCCTACACATGCATGACATGTCCTCCATGGTATCCGAGTACAGTGTCAAATAAACACGCTCAAAATCATGCATATTGGCGATGTGAGACCCCAAAACTTATTCAAAAGCATCTCTAAATCCTATAGTTTCACATGATTGGCATGAAGTGAGGAAGCATCAAATGGGGTTCAGATAAAATGCATAGAATTTAGGAATCAAAGTGCTAGGCCTACCTGAGAAACAATCGTAACGCCGCGCCGACGGACACACAGCACTAGGGACCATGTAGGGGCGTTCACACTATCGCGGAAAATTCACACTTTCGCGCTGCGCTCACCGCATTGCATGAGTTCCTAATCGCCGATTATTCCAAAATAGAAAATTCCACTCTGGTAACTTGGGGCTTCTCTGATACCTCACTGGCTGCGCGTTGGAAAGGTCAGCGCACCGCGGTCAAAGTTTAACAAATTTGAACTTTGACCCAGCTCAAAACGTTTTGCGCGTCGCGATAGGCCGCGCACAAGCGGCAAACCAGTTTGTGTACAAACCAATGGAACAGTGTGATTTTTCCGCGATAGTGTGAACGCCCTTTTAGAAATGGTACGCGTACGGGAAACGTGTGCGGCTCGCAAAAACTGGGTTGTTATATCACAATTTTGCGTGGCTGTTCAAGAAATGTGCGGATGTGTACATGGTTATATTGATGTGAAAGTCACATTACCTATGTTGTGCAGACAAAATAACCGCGCAAACTGTTGGTACAACCATCCAGTTTTTCCGAGCCGCATACGTTTCCCGTACGAACGCGCCTTTAAGGCGCGTTCACACCATCGCGGAAAAATCACACTGTTCCATTGATTTGTACACAAACTGGTTTGCCGCTTGTGCGCGGCCTATCGCGACGCGCAAAACGTTTTCAGCTGGGTCAAAGTTCAAATTTGTTGAACTTTGACCGCGGTGCGCTGACCTTTCCAACGCGCAGCCAGTGAGGTACGTATCAAAGAAGCCCCAAGTTACCAGAGTGGAATTTTCTATTTTGGAATAATCGGCGATTAGGAACTCATGCAATGCGGTGAGCGCAGCGCGAAAGTGTGAATTTTCCGCGATAGTGTAAACGCCCCTTAATGGTCCCTACTGCCAAATTACGCCGTGCGGGCGTTTCACACCAAAAACTTAGCGGTTATTCCGCCACAATTTTAAAAGTATCGTTGATCCCCATCTTACCGATTTGCAATCCGAGGAGACAATTTTTTAAGTCCTAATAATATTATTAATTTTATCAGGATCCCAAACTGGGTAAGTATTTATGAAATCAAAAGATACAACTGGGTCTAGAATAGATTACATGTGTACGTGTACGTGTATGCGCGTAGGTGGACAAGCCAAACATTGTGTAGACTGGTTTCCGTTCCACATATTCCACATAGTTACGCCGAATATGAGGACGGGTCCGGACTGCAAGACATTAGGGAGGTGACAGTGCACCTAAAACGCGAACGCGAACGTGAAATGCTTTGAACACTTGTCATTATTCTGAGATCTTAGAACAGATGAAAAAAAAATACATCTTTGACTTTCGTGGCGAGAGATAAAACTCGAGCCCGAGTTCTAAGACCTCCTCAGGAGGTGACCGGTACTGAAATAATTTCGTGTTCACGTTTTACGTGCATCTAAACCTCCCTATTTTCACGAGTTTCATCGTTAACATCAATGTTCACGTAAAGTATACTGATGATTCCCGCTTTTGGTGTCAGGGGCCGGTCGTGGATAAAAATGTGTCCGTGTTCGTATGTGGAATATGAGGTTTGGAAACCAGTCTAAAATTGCGATGCGTCGCGGTCTGTATTCGCAGCATGCATCGCGAGACCTATGTTTTGTCAAAGTCCGTATAAAAAACACTGGGGGTAAAACCCCATTCACGGCATTATACCATTTTCTGGCTTGTGGAAAAGATTTACAAATGCTTACAATGTGACGAGAGACATAAACTATACTTGTTGGCGTTCGGTGACTGCCTCTGTCTTGTGACAGTTAGCTAGCTCTAACAAAATTGTTGCGCCTTTTTCCCACTTTGAAAACACCCGCTTCTAAAGCGGGCCTCCCACTGTGCGATTTTGGCCACGAATTAGGTACGATTAGCTACGATTGGGTACGATTGTGTGTAGAGTCTATATGCAGTCTCCGATAATCGTACCAATTCGTAGGAAATTCGTGGCGAAAATCGCACAGTGGGAGGCCCGCTTAAAAGGGGCACTCTTTTTAGAGGATGGTTCACGAGCGGCCTGGTTGGCGTAACGGTTCTTTCCTCGCCTTTCACCTCTGGCGTAGTCCCGGATTCGAATCCGGGCGTGTATACATGTGGATTGAGTTTGCAGTCCCTACTTGACCGCGTGAGATTTCCCCAGGAAATTTCTCTGGGGGCTTTTCTTCCACTTCTAAAACTGCAACTCTTTCTTCGTCATCTCAAGTAAGTTGATAATAAATATAGTTAAAGCTAAAACCGTATAGTTGATGGCATAAAGGGCCTTAGTTGCCGAATATGCCATAAATTAACAACAACAACAACAACAACAACCCTGTTCACATTTATTAGGAAGATCGCTTCGTTCGACGTTGATGGTTTAATATATATTTCGCCGACCGTTGTGTTTTGAACAGAAGGCCGCAAGGGCACTATTACGGAGAGTAGATCATATCGCTGTGTAACCCAACCCTTTACATTTAATTTGTTTCAAAGCATTTTAGAAAATATTTGGATCTCATTGCCAATATATTTCTTTTGCTACGACATACGTGACACGTATACAAAGTCGCCGGATTTTTTTAGCCACATAAATTACTGTATATAGTGAAAGTAAATTGTTGATTTTTGTTGACATTATAAAGACAGATTTAAATTCATGGAAAACTGTTAAAAACGGCGCGTTCTATATCTCCACGTGATTATGGATACATCATGTGCATAAAACAAACCTATGTGTGCGTAGGTACAGGTCAGCTCAGTACCTCATATATACGTCCCGAAAAAAACAATGAAAAACTGTGTCGGATTTGATGCTTTCAAGAAATGGTGTGATGCCGCCGTCCTATTTTAAGCTGCCGTGCTATACTACACAGACAACAGAACCATCAGCAGAGGCCTATAGTTTCTTTCACATGAGAGCGCTCTTGTTAAAAACGTCTGTACACAATATGTCGTTTTCTTATGAAAAGATATCATCTTGGGTGGAATAATTGCATTGGACAGTTGGAACCACTTCTATCTTCCATTTAAGTAAGGTGTTTTCCGGTCACGTTATCTGAAATGGGACGTCCGCACATCTTCTCGGCTTGATTTTGGCTTTGGACTGGATCTGTACTGTCGGCAGGTGAAATTGGTACCTCGTTTGAGGGTTAACGATAGAGTAGGCCTACATGATTGGTAAACTGTTAAAACGGCGTTATTTCCACTCGTATTTAAAAGCCCATATCGAGAAAACTGCCTTGTAGAAATCTGTTTGATACACTTTGCTATCAACACTTTGAGTCGGTTCCATCGCGTGTCGTTGTACGATGTACGTCAAAGGCAATCTCGACTCAGTGCTATCCGGACGTTCTCACGCCCTTGAGTTGGTTTACATCTGGCACAAAACGTAAATACAGCAGTTCCGAAATTGACGAGCCGGAAGTGTGATTTGTTTATGTTTCTTCCAAATACAAGAATGCTTCCGTTTCCACTTAAAGGTATTCACCTGTCAAAGGCCTTAACACGAAACATAAGTCAGTGAACATCGTTTGGCAGCAAACATCCTTATTCTGATGTGGAGCCAAAATGGTACCGAAATAACATCCACCTATATAGGTCAGTGTCCTACACAAGGTATCCGGAAGTCGATAAGTCTTGCGTAAATTCTCAAGGTAAACTCAATGGTTAATTAACCCGGACTTGAACCTCAGAGGTCAAAGGTTCGCATTCTTAGATTACACGATTTGAAAACTGTTACAAACGGGTAGTATATCTCCATGTGAGATGTGGATGCGTATGATAAAAACATACAAAACCAACAGGATATCCCTGTGCGGGATATCCCGCCATATAGGGAGGTTACACACTGCAGTCAGATGCAGAACATGTGTGCAAGTCAGCTCAGTACTAACGTAAGTAGTAACCTTATCTATACGTCCTAAGAAAACAATGAAAAAAACTGTATGCAAGCTTTTAAGATTATTGTGCCAAGCCACCGTTCTATTTAGGCTGGTTCGCTTGCTATACTGCATGAAAAACGAAGCCATAAATACCACGTGTAGTCAGGGTGCCATTGTAAAGAAGTATGTGTGCAAACGCATTTATATAAATCCATCTTCAAATAATATTGTTTTCTTACACAATTACAAAAATGCCATCTCAGGCGCAAGGCGGAATCATTCCATTGGGCAGTTGAAACCACTTCTATCTGCACCATTTGAGTAAGATTTTCCGGTCAAATACTTAATTTGTGGGAGAAATTGCAGATTTTTTATAGGCCTATTATACACTTTGCACCAGCGGCCATGACGGGGGGAGCGCAGTTTACAGTTTTTCATACTCGTGCATGACGCATGGTGACAATGTGACTGCCCCTGTCATGGCCTCCCGTGCAAAGCGTCTATATATACGGCCATTCAGGTATATCAAAAACATAAGGGATGTCGATTACATGTATGTCTGAACAGAATATAGGCCTACATGTACCTTTAAATTAAACAGTGACGCTATCGCATAGTTCCACTTGAACCGTGAACTTAGCGGCCGTAATTCATTCAGATATTGTTTATTGGTTTGCTATTAATCAGTGACATGTTGATGAAATATGCTGACAGTTCCAGAAATATTTCATGTATCATGCTGTGCTGGTGATGTATTTGGTGACTTTACAAATGATTAATAGGTTGAAAGACAAATTAACCACAAAACGAAGCCAAGAGGATATTTCGATAT
>JBBELK010002014.1:0-36117 GCA_037783545.1 Henricia sp. BOLD:AAB3569 | reverse complement strand
ATTTCTCCGTCATTTCCCAGCGAAAATCTGTCAATTTTGCATGACAAGTGTGGAATATATACAGTTTGGAGCATGCAAAATTTGAAGTTGGTTGGAAAATTCCTTGATTTCCAAATTTGCCGGCATTTGGGACACACTTTGACCTAATTCCCGTCACAATCTGGGGTGAGTCAACGGCCGTACAAATGTACACCAGCGCAGCGCAGGGTGTCCCAACAGCCACGGTTAGGGGAATAACCACGTAGCCGAGCTCCGCTTTCCCTAAACTCTGAAATTTCTCCGTCATTTCCCAGCGAAAATCTGTCAATTTTGCATGACAAGTGCGGAATATATACAGTTTGGAGCATGCAAAATTTGAAGTTGGTTGGAAAATTCCTTGATTTCCAAATTTGCCGGCATTTGGGACACACTTTGACCTAATTCCCGTCACAATCTGGGGTGAGTCAACGGCCGTAGAAATGTACACAAACGCAGCGCAGGGTGTCCCAACAGCCACGGTTAGGGGAATAACCACGTAGCCGAGCTCCGCTTTCCCTAAACTCTGAAATTTCTCCGTCATTTCCCAGCGAAAATCTGTCAATTTTGCATGACAAGTGCGGAATATATACAGTTTGGAGCATGCAAAATTTGAAGTTGGTTGGAAAATTCCTTGATTTCCAAATTTGCCGGCATTTGGGACACACTTTGACCTAATTCCCGTCACAATCTGGGGTGAGTCAACGGCCGTACAAATGTACACCAGCGCAGCGCATGGTGTCCCAACAGCCACGGTTAGGGGAATAACCACGTAGCCGAGCTCCGCTTTCCCTAAACTCTGAAATTTCTCCGTCATTTCCCAGCGAAAATCTGTCAATTTTGCATGACAAGTGCGGAATATATACAGTTTGGAGCATGCAAAATTTGAAGTTGGTTGGAAAATTCATTGATTTCCAAATTTGCCGGCATTTGGGACACACTTTGACCTAATTCCCGTCACAATCTGGGGTGAGTCAACGGCTGTACAAATGTACACAAGCGCAGCGCAGGGTGTCCCAACAGCCACGGTTAGGGGAATAACCACGTAGCCGAGCTCCGCTTTCCCTAAACTCTGAAATTTCTCCGTCATTTCCCAGCGAAAATCTGTCAATTTTGCATGACAAGTGCGGAATATATACAGTTTGGAGCATGCAAAATTTGAAGTTGGTTGGAAAATTCCTTGATTTCCAAATTTGCCGGCATTTGGGACACACTTTGACCTAATTCCCGTCACAATCTGGGGTGAGTCAACGGCCGTACAAATGTACACCACCGCAGCGCAGGGTGTCCCAACAGCCACGGTTAGGGGAATAACCACGTAGCCGAGCTCCGCTTTCCCTAAACTCTGAAATTTCTCCGTCATTTCCCAGCGAAAATCTGTCAATTTTGCATGACAAGTGCGGAATATATACAGTTTGGAGCATGCAAAATTTGAAGTTGGTTGGAAAATTCCTTGATTTCCAAATTTGCCGGCATTTGGGACACACTTTGACCTAATTCCCGTCACAATCTGGGGTGAGTCAACGGCCGTACAAATGTACACAAGCGCAGCGCAGGGTGTCCCAACAGCCACGGTTAGGGGAATAACCACGTAGCCGAGCTCCGCTTTCCCTAAACTCTGAAATTTCTCCGTCATTTCCCAGCGAAAATCTGTCAATTTTGCATGACAAGTGCGGAATATATACAGTTTGGAGCATGCAAAATTTGAAGTTGGTTGGAAAATTCCTTGATTTCCAAATTTGCCGGCATTTGGGACACACTTTGACCTAATTCCCGTCACAATCTGGGGTGAGTCAACGGCCGTACAAATGTACACCAGCGCAGCGCAGGGTGTCCCAACAGCCACGGTTAGGGGAATAACCACGTAGCCGAGCTCCGCTTTCCCTAAACTCTGAAATTTCTCCGTCATTTCCCAGCGAAAATCTGTCAATTTTGCATGACAAGTGCGGAATATATACAGTTTGGAGCATGCAATATTTGAAGTTGGTTGGAAAATTCCTTGATTTCCAAATTTGCCGGCATTTGGGACACACTTTGACCTAATTCCCGTCACAATCTGGGGTGAGTCAACGGCCGTACAAATGTACACCAGCGCAGCGCATGGTGTCCCAACAGCCACGGTTAGGGGAATAACCACGTAGGCGAGCTCCGCTTTCCCTAAACTCTGAAATTTCTCCGTCATTTCCCAACGAAAATCTGTCAATTTTGCATGACAAGTGCGGAATATATACAGTTTGGAGCATGCAAAATTTGAAGTTGGTTGGAAAATTCCTTGATTTCCAAATTTGCCGGCATTTGGGACACACTTTGACCTAATTCCCGTCACAATCTGGGGTGAGTCAACGGCCGTACAAATGTACACAAGCGCAGCGCAGGGTGTCCCAACAGCCACGGTTAGGGGAATAACCACGTAGCCGAGCTCCGCTTTCCCTAAACTCTGAAATTTCTCCGTCATTTCCCAGCGAAAATCTGTCAATTTTGCATGACAAGTGCGGAATATATACAGTTTGGAGCATGCAAAATTTGAAGTTGGTTGGAAAATTCCTTGATTTCCAAATTTGCCGGCATTTGGGACACACTTTGACCTAATTCCCGTCACAATCTGGGGTGAGTCAACGGCCGTACAAATGTACACCAGCGCAGCGCAGGGTGTCCCAACAGCCACGGTTATGGGAATAACCACGTAGCCGAGCTCCGCTTTCCCTAAACTCTGAAATTTCTCCGTCATTTCCCAGCGAAAATCTGTCAATTTTGCATGACAAGTGCGGAATATATACAGTTTGGAGCATGCAAAATTTGACGTTGGTTGGAAAATTCCTTGATTTCCAAATTTGCCGGCATTTGGGACACACTTTGACCTAATTCCCGTCACAATCTGGGGTGAGTCAACGGCCGTACAAATGTACACAAGCGCAGCGCAGGGTGTCCCAACAGCCACGGTTAGGGGAATAACCACGTAGCCGAGCTCCGCTTTCCCTAAACTCTGAAATTTCTCCGTCATTTCCCAGCGAAAATCTGTCAATTTTGCATGACAAGTGCGGAATATATACAGTTTGGAGCATGCAAAATTTGAAGTTGGTTGGAAAATTCCTTGATTTCCAAATTTGCCGGCATTTGGGACACACTTTGACCTAATTCCCGTCACAATCTGGGGTGAGTCAACGGCCGTACAAATGTACACCAGCGCAGCGCAGGGTGTCCCAACAGCCACGGTTAGGGGAATAACCACGTAGCCGAGCTCCGCTTTCCCTAAACTCTGAAATTTCTCCGTCATTTCCCAGCAAAAATCTGTCAATTTTGCATGACAAGTGCGGAATATATACAGTTTGGAGCATGCAAAATTTGAAGTTGGTTGGAAAATTCCTTGATTTCCAAATTTGCCGGCATTTGGGACACACTTTGACCTAATTCCCGTCACAATCTGGGGTGAGTCAACGGCCGTAGAAATGTACACAGGCGCAGCGCAGGGTGTCCCAACAGCCACGGTTAGGGGAATAACCACGTAGCCGAGCTCCGCTTTCCCTAAACTCTGAAATTTCTCCGTCATTTCCCAGCGAAAATCTGTCAATTTTGCATGACAAGTGCGGAATATATACAGTTTGGAGCATGCAAAATTTGAAGTTGGTTGGAAAATTCCTTGATTTCCAAATTTGCCGGCATTTGGGACACACTTTGACCTAATTCCCGTCACAATCTGGGGTGAGTCAACGGCCGTACAAATGTACACAAACGCAGCGCAGGGTGTCCCAACAGCCACGGTTAGGGGAATAACCACGTAGCCGAGCTCCGCTTTCCCTAAACTCTGAAATTTCTCCGTCATTTCCCAGCGAAAATCTGTCAATTTTGCATGACAAGTGCGGAATATATACAGTTTGGAGCATGCAAAATTTGAAGTTGGTTGGAAAATTCCTTGATTTCCAAATTTGCCGGCATTTGGGACACACTTTGACCTAATTCCCGTCACAATCTGGGGTGAGTCAACGGCCGTACAAATGTACACCAGCGCAGCGCATGGTGTCCCAACAGCCACGGTTAGGGGAATAACCACGTAGCCGAGCTCCGCTTTCCCTAAACTCTGAAATTTCTCCGTCATTTCCCAGCGAAAATCTGTCAATTTTGCATGACAAGTGCGGAATATATACAGTTTGGAGCATGCAAAATTTGAAGTTGGTTGGAAAATTCATTGATTTCCAAATTTGCCGGCATTTGGGACACACTTTGACCTAATTCCCGTCACAATCTGGGGTGAGTCAACGGCTGTACAAATGTACACAAGCGCAGCGCAGGGTGTCCCAACAGCCACGGTTAGGGGAATAACCACGTAGCCGAGCTCCGCTTTCCCTAAACTCTGAAATTTCTCCGTCATTTCCCAGCGAAAATCTGTCAATTTTGCATGACAAGTGCGGAATATATACAGTTTGGAGCATGCAAAATTTGAAGTTGGTTGGAAAATTCCTTGATTTCCAAATTTGCCGGCATTTGGGACACACTTTGACCTAATTCCCGTCACAATCTGGGGTGAGTCAACGGCCGTACAAATGTACACCACCGCAGCGCAGGGTGTCCCAACAGCCACGGTTAGGGGAATAACCACGTAGCCGAGCTCCGCTTTCCCTAAACTCTGAAATTTCTCCGTCATTTCCCAGCGAAAATCTGTCAATTTTGCATGACAAGTGCGGAATATATACAGTTTGGAGCATGCAAAATTTGAAGTTGGTTGGAAAATTCCTTGATTTCCAAATTTGCCGGCATTTGGGACACACTTTGACCTAATTCCCGTCACAATCTGGGGTGAGTCAACGGCCGTACAAATGTACACAAGCGCAGCGCAGGGTGTCCCAACAGCCACGGTTAGGGGAATAACCACGTAGCCGAGCTCCGCTTTCCCTAAACTCTGAAATTTCTCCGTCATTTCCCAGCGAAAATCTGTCAATTTTGCATGACAAGTGCGGAATATATACAGTTTGGAGCATGCAAAATTTGAAGTTGGTTGGAAAATTCCTTGATTTCCAAATTTGCCGGCATTTGGGACACACTTTGACCTAATTCCCGTCACAATCTGGGGTGAGTCAACGGCCGTACAAATGTACACCAGCGCAGCGCAGGGTGTCCCAACAGCCACGGTTAGGGGAATAACCACGTAGCCGAGCTCCGCTTTCCCTAAACTCTGAAATTTCTCCGTCATTTCCCAGCGAAAATCTGTCAATTTTGCATGACAAGTGCGGAATATATACAGTTTGGAGCATGCAATATTTGAAGTTGGTTGGAAAATTCCTTGATTTCCAAATTTGCCGGCATTTGGGACACACTTTGACCTAATTCCCGTCACAATCTGGGGTGAGTCAACGGCCGTACAAATGTACACCAGCGCAGCGCAGGGTGTCCCAACAGCCACGGTTAGGGGAATAACCACGTAGCCGAGCTCCGCTTTCCCTAAACAATGAAATTTCTCCGTCATTTCCCAGCGAAAATCTGTCAATTTTGCATGACAAGTGCGGAATATATACAGTTTGGAGCATGCAAAATTTGAAGTTGGTTGGAAAATTCCTTGATTTCCAAATTTGCCGGCATTTGGGACACACTTTGACCTAATTCCCGTCACAATCTGGGGTGAGTCAACGGCTGTACAAATGTACACAAGCGCAGCGCAGGGTGTCCCAACAGCCACGGTTAGGGGAATAACCACGTAGCCGAGCTCCGCTTTCCCTAAACTCTGAAATTTCTCCGTCATTTCCCAGCGAAAATCTGTCAATTTTGCATGACAAGTGCGGAATATATACAGTTTGGAGCATGCAAAATTTGAAGTTGGTTGGAAAATTCCTTGATTTCCAAATTTGCCGGCATTTGGGACACACTTTGACCTAATTCCCGTCACAATCTGGGGTGAGTCAACGGCCGTACAAATGTACACCACCGCAGCGCAGGGTGTCCCAACAGCCACGGTTAGGGGAATAACCACGTAGCCGAGCTCCGCTTTCCCTAAACTCTGAAATTTCTCCGTCATTTCCCAGCGAAAATCTGTCAATTTTGCATGACAAGTGCGGAATATATACAGTTTGGAGCATGCAAAATTTGAAGTTGGTTGGAAAATTCCTTGATTTCCAAATTTGCCGGCATTTGGGACACACTTTGACCTAATTCCCGTCACAATCTGGGGTGAGTCAACGATTCCCTAAACTCTGAAATTTCTCCGTCATTTCCCAGCGAAAATCTGTCAATTTTGCATGACAAGTGCGGAATATATACAGTTTGGAGCATGCAAAATTTGAAGTTGGTTGGAAAATTCCTTGATTTCCAAATTTGCCGGCATTTGGGACACACTTTGACCTAATTCCCGTCACAATCTGGGGTGAGTCAACGGCCGTACAAATGTACACCAGCGCAGCGCAGGGTGTCCCAACAGCCACGGTTAGGGGAATAACCACGTAGCCGAGCTCCGCTTTCCCTAAACTCTGAAATTTCTCCGTCATTTCCCAGCGAAAATCTGTCAATTTTGCATGACAAGTGCGGAATATATACAGTTTGGAGCATGCAATATTTGAAGTTGGTTGGAAAATTCCTTGATTTCCAAATTTGCCGGCATTTGGGACACACTTTGACCTAATTCCCGTCACAATCTGGGGTGAGTCAACGGCCGTACAAATGTACACCAGCTGCAGCGCAGGGTGTCCCAACAGCCACGGTTAGGGGAATAACCACGTAGCCGAGCTCCGCTTTCCCTAAACAATGAAATTTCTCCGTCATTTCCCAGCGAAAATCTGTCAATTTTGCATGACAAGTGCGGAATATATACAGTTTGGAGCATGCAAAATTTGAAGTTGGTTGGAAAATTCCTTGATTTCCAAATTTGCCGGCATTTGGGACACACTTTGACCTAATTCCCGTCACAATCTGGGGTGAGTCAACGGCCGTACAAATGTACACCAGCGCAGCGCAGGGTGTCCCAACAGCCACGGTTAGGGGAATAACCACGTAGCCGAGCTCCGCTTTCCCTAAACTCTGAAATTTCTCCGTCATTTCCAGCGAAAATCTGTCAATTTTGCATGACAAGTGCGGAATATATACAGTTTGGAGCATGCAAAATTTGAAGTTGGTTGGAAAATTCCTTGATTTCCAAATTTGCCGGCATTTGGGACACACTTTGACCTAATTCCCGTCACAATCTGGGGTGAGTCAACGGCCGTACAAATGTACACAAGCGCAGCGCAGGGTGTCCCAACAGCCACGGTTAGGGGAATAACCACGTAGCCGAGCTCCGCTTTCCCTAAACTCTAAAATTTCTCCGTCATTTCCCAGCGAAAATCTGTCAATTTTGCATGACAAGTGCGGAATATATACAGTTTGGAGCATGCAAAATTTGAAGTTGGTTGGAAAATTCCTTGATTTCCAAATTTGCCGGCATTTGGGACACACTTTGACCTAATTCCCGTCACAATCTGGGGTGAGTCAACGGCCGTACAAATGTACACAAGCGCAGCGCAGGGTGTCCCAACAGCCACGGTTAGGGAATAACCACGTAGCCGAGCTCCGCTTTCCCTAAACTCTGAAATTTCTCCGTCATTTCCCAGCGAAAATCTGTCAATTTTGCATGACAAGTGCGGAATATATACAGTTTGGAGCATGCAATATTTGAAGTTGGTTGGAAAATTCCTTGATTTCCAAATTTGCCGGCATTTGGGACACACTTTGACCTAATTCCTGTCACAATCTGGGGTGAGTCAACGGCCGTACAAATGTACACCAGCGCAGCGCAGGGTGTCCCAACAGCCACGGTTAGGGGAATAACCACGTAGCCGAGCTCCGCTTTCCCTAAACTCTGAAATTTCTCCGTCATTTCCCAGCGAAAATCTGTCAATTTTGCATGACAAGTGCGGAATATATACAGTTTGGAGCATGCAAAATTTGAAGTTGGTTGGAAAATTCCTTGATTTCCAAATTTGCCGGCATTTGGGACACACTTTGACCTAATTCCCGTCACAATCTGGGGTGAGTCAACGGCCGTACAAATGTACACCAGCGCAGCGCAGGGTGTCCCAACAGCCACGGTTAGGGGAATAACCACGTAGCCGAGCTCCGCTTTCCCTAAACTCTGAAATTTCTCCGTCATTTCCCAGCGAAAATCTGTCAATTTTGCATGACAAGTGCGGAATATATACAGTTTGGAGCATGCAATATTTGAAGTTGGTTGGAAAATTCCTTGATTTCCAAATTTGCCGGCATTTGGGACACACTTTGACCTAATTCCCGTCACAATCTGGGGTGAGTCAACGGCCGTACAAATGTACACCAGCGCAGCGCAGGGTGTCCCAACAGCCACGGTTAGGGGAATAACCACGTAGCCGAGCTCCGCTTTCCCTAAACTCTGAAATTTCTCCGTCATTTCCCAGCGAAAATCTGTCAATTTTGCATGACAAGTGCGGAATATATACAGTTTGGAGCATGCAAAATTTGAAGTTGGTTGGAAAATTCCTTGATTTCCAAATTTGCCGGCATTTGGGACACACTTTGACCTAATTCCCGTCACAATCTGGGGTGAGTCAACGGCCGTACAAATGTACACAAGCGCAGCGCAGGGTGTCCCAACAGCCACGGTTAGGGGAATAACCACGTAGCCGAGCTCCGCTTTCCCTAAACTCTGAAATTTCTCCGTCATTTCCCAGCGAAAATCTGTCAATTTTGCATGACAAGTGCGGAATATATATAGTTTGGAGCATGCAATATTTGAAGTTGGTTGGAAAATTCCTTGATTTCCAAATTTGCCGGCATTTGGGACACACTTTGACCTAATTCCCGTCACAATCTGGGGTGAGTCAACGGCCGTACAAATGTACACCAGCGCAGCGCAGGGTGTCCCAACAGCCACGGTTAGGGGAATAACCACGTAGCCGAGCTCCGCTTTCCCTAAACTCTGAAATTTCTCCGTCATTTCCCAGCGAAAATCTGTCAATTTTGCATGACAAGTGCGGAATATATACAGTTTGGAGCATGCAAAATTTGAAGTTGGTTGGAAAATTCCTTGATTTCCAAATTTGCCGGCATTTGGGACACACTTTGACCTAATTCCCGTCACAATCTGGGGTGAGTCAACGGCCGTACAAATGTACACAAGCGCAGCGCAGGGTGTCCCAACAGCCACGGTTAGGGGAATAACCACGTAGCCGAGCTCCGCTTTCCCTAAACTCTGAAATTTCTCCGTCATTTCCCAGCGAAAATCTGTCAATTTTGCATGACAAGTGCGGAATATATACAGTTTGGAGCATGCAAAATTTGAAGTTGGTCGGAAAATTCCTTGATTTCCAAATTTGTCGGCATTTGGGACACACTTTGACCTAATTCCCGTCACAATCTGGGGTGAGTCAACGGCCGTACAAATGTACACAAGCGCAGCGCAGGGTGTCCCAACAGCCACGGTTAGGGGAATAACCACGTAGCCGAGCTCCGCTTTCCCTAAACTCTGACATTTCTCCGTCATTTCCCAGCGAAAATCTGTCAATTTTGCATGACAAGTGCGGAATATATACAGTTTGGAGCATGCAAAATTTGAAGTTGGTTGGAAAATTCCTTGATTTCCAAATTTGCCGGCATTTGGGACACACTTTGACCTAATTCCCGTCACAATCTGGGGTGAGTCAACGGCCGTACAAATGTACACAAGCGCAGCGCAGGGTGTCCCAACAGCCACGGTTAGGGGAATAACCACGTAGCCGAGCTCCGCTTTCCCTAAACTCTGAAATTTCTCCGTCATTTCCCAGCGAAAATCTGTCAATTTTGCATGACAAGTGCGGAATATATATAGTTTGGAGCATGCAATATTTGAAGTTGGTTGGAAAATTCCTTGATTTCCAAATTTGCCGGCATTTGGGACACACTTTGACCTAATTCCCGTCACAATCTGGGGTGAGTCAACGGCCGTACAAATGTACACCAGCGCAGCGCAGGGTGTCCCAACAGCCACGGTTAGGGGAATAACCACGTAGCCGAGCTCCGCTTTCCCTAAACTCTGAAATTTCTCCGTCATTTCCCAGCGAAAATCTGTCAATTTTGCATGACAAGTGCGGAATATATACAGTTTGGAGCATGCAAAATTTGAAGTTGGTTGGAAAATTCCTTGATTTCCAAATTTGCCGGCATTTGGGACACACTTTGACCTAATTCCCGTCACAATCTGGGGTGAGTCAACGGCCGTACAAATGTACACAAGCGCAGCGCAGGGTGTCCCAACAGCCACGGTTAGGGGAATAACCACGTAGCCGAGCTCCGCTTTCCCTAAACTCTGAAATTTCTCCGTCATTTCCCAGCGAAAATCTGTCAATTTTGCATGACAAGTGCGGAATATATACAGTTTGGAGCATGCAAAATTTGAAGTTGGTCGGAAAATTCCTTGATTTCCAAATTTGTCGGCATTTGGGACACACTTTGACCTAATTCCCGTCACAATCTGGGGTGAGTCAACGGCCGTACAAATGTACACAAGCGCAGCGCAGGGTGTCCCAACAGCCACGGTTAGGGGAATAACCACGTAGCCGAGCTCCGCTTTCCCTAAACTCTGACATTTCTCCGTCATTTCCCAGCGAAAATCTGTCAATTTTGCATGACAAGTGCGGAATATATACAGTTTGGAGCATGCAAAATTTGAAGTTGGTTGGAAAATTCCTTGATTTCCAAATTTGCCGGCATTTGGGACACACTTTGACCTAATTCCCGTCACAATCTGGGGTGAGTCAACGGCCGTACAAATGTACACCACCGCAGCGCAGGGTGTCCCAACAGCCATGGTTAGGGGAATAACCACGTAGCCGAGCTCCGCTTTCCCTAAACTCTGAAATTTCTCCGTCATTTCCCAGCGAAAATCTGTCAATTTTGCATGACAAGTGCGGAATATATACAGTTTGGAGCATGCAAAATTTGAAGTTGGTTGGAAAATTCCTTGATTTCCAAATTTGCCGGCATTTGGGACACACTTTGACCTAATTCCCGTCACAATCTGGGGTGAGTCAACGGCCGTACAAATGTACACAAGCGCAGCGCAGGGTGTCCCAACAGCCACGGTTAGGGGAATAACCACGTAGCCGAGCTCCGCTTTCCCTAAACTCTGAAATTTCTCCGTGATTTCCCAGCGAAAATCTGTCAATTTTACATGACAAGTGCGGAATATATACAGTTTGGAGCATGCAAAATTTGAAGTTGGTTGGAAAATTCCTTGATTTCCAAATTTGCCGGCATTTGGGACACACTTTGACCTAATTCCCGTCACAATCTGGGGTGAGTCAACGGCCGTACAAATGTACACCAGCGCAGCGCAGGGTGTCCCAACAGCCACGGTTAGGGGAATAACCACGTAGCCGAGCTCCGCTTTCCCTAAACTCTGAAATTTCTCCGTCATTTCCCAGCGAAAATCTGTCAATTTTGCATGACAAGTGCGGAATATATACAGTTTGGAGCATGCAAAATTTGAAGTTGGTTGGAAAATTCCTTGATTTCCAAATTTGCCGGCATTTGGGACACACTTTGACCTAATTCCCGTCACAATCTGGGGTGAGTCAACGGCCGTACAAATGTACACAAGCGCAGCGCAGGGTGTCCCAACAGCCACGGTTAGGGGAATAACCACGTAGCCGAGCTCCGCTTTCCCTAAACTCTGAAATTTCTCCGTCATTTCCCAGCGAAAATCTGTTAATTTTGCATGACAAGTGCGGAATATATACAGTTTGGAGCATGCAATATTTGAAGTTGGTTGGAAAATTCCTTGATTTCCAAATTTGCCGGCATTTGGGACACACTTTGACCTAATTCCCGTCACAATCTGGGGTGAGTCAACGGCCGTACAAATGTACACAAGCGCAGCGCAGGGTGTCCCAACAGCCACGGTTAGGGGAATAACCACGTAGCCGAGCTCCGCTTTCCCTAAACTCTGAAATTTCTCCGTCATTTCCCAGCGAAAATCTGTCAATTTTGCATGACAAGTGCGGAATATATACAGTTTGGAGCATGCAAAATTTGACGTTGGTTGGAAAATTCCTTGATTTCCAAATTTGCCGGCATTTGGGACACACTTTGACCTAATTCCCGTCACAATCTGGGGTGAGTCAACGGCCGTACAAATGTACACCAGCGCAGCGCAGGGTGTCCCAACAGCCACGGTTAGGGGAATAACCACGTAGCCGAGCTCCGCTTTCCCTAAACTCTGAAATTTCTCCGTCATTTCCCAGCGAAAATCTGTCAATTTTGCATGACAAGTGCGGAATATATACAGTTTGGAGCATGCAATATTTGAAGTTGGTTGGAAAATTCCTTGATTTCCAAATTTGCCGGCATTTGGGACACACTTTGACCTAATTCCCGTCACAATCTGGGGTGAGTCAACGGCCGTACAAATGTACACCAGCGCAGCGCAGGGTGTCCCAACAGCCACGGTTAGGGGAATAACCACGTAGCCGAGCTCCGCTTTCCCTAAACAATGAAATTTCTCCGTCATTTCCCAGCGAAAATCTGTCAATTTTGCATGACAAGTGCGGAATATATACAGTTTGGAGCATGCAAAATTTGAAGTTGGTTGGAAAATTCCTTGATTTCCAAATTTGCCGGCATTTGGGACACACTTTGACCTAATTCCCGTCACAATCTGGGGTGAGTCAACGGCTGTACAAATGTACACAAGCGCAGCGCAGGGTGTCCCAACAGCCACGGTTAGGGGAATAACCACGTAGCCGAGCTCCGCTTTCCCTAAACTCTGAAATTTCTCCGTCATTTCCCAGCGAAAATCTGTCAATTTTGCATGACAAGTGCGGAATATATACAGTTTGGAGCATGCAAAATTTGAAGTTGGTTGGAAAATTCCTTGATTTCCAAATTTGCCGGCATTTGGGACACACTTTGACCTAATTCCCGTCACAATCTGGGGTGAGTCAACGGCCGTACAAATGTACACCACCGCAGCGCAGGGTGTCCCAACAGCCACGGTTAGGGGAATAACCACGTAGCCGAGCTCCGCTTTCCCTAAACTCTGAAATTTCTCCGTCATTTCCCAGCGAAAATCTGTCAATTTTGCATGACAAGTGCGGAATATATACAGTTTGGAGCATGCAAAATTTGAAGTTGGTTGGAAAATTCCTTGATTTCCAAATTTGCCGGCATTTGGGACACACTTTGACCTAATTCCCGTCACAATCTGGGGTGAGTCAACGATTCCCTAAACTCTGAAATTTCTCCGTCATTTCCCAGCGAAAATCTGTCAATTTTGCATGACAAGTGCGGAATATATACAGTTTGGAGCATGCAAAATTTGAAGTTGGTTGGAAAATTCCTTGATTTCCAAATTTGCCGGCATTTGGGACACACTTTGACCTAATTCCCGTCACAATCTGGGGTGAGTCAACGGCCGTACAAATGTACACCAGCGCAGCGCAGGGTGTCCCAACAGCCACGGTTAGGGGAATAACCACGTAGCCGAGCTCCGCTTTCCCTAAACTCTGAAATTTCTCCGTCATTTCCCAGCGAAAATCTGTCAATTTTGCATGACAAGTGCGGAATATATACAGTTTGGAGCATGCAATATTTGAAGTTGGTTGGAAAATTCCTTGATTTCCAAATTTTCCGGCATTTGGGACACACTTTGACCTAATTCCCGTCACAATCTGGGGTGAGTCAACGGCCGTACAAATGTACACCAGCGCAGCGCAGGGTGTCCCAACAGCCACGGTTAGGGGAATAACCACGTAGCCGAGCTCCGCTTTCCCTAAACAATGAAATTTCTCCGTCATTTCCCAGCGAAAATCTGTCAATTTTGCATGACAAGTGCGGAATATATACAGTTTGGAGCATGCAAAATTTGAAGTTGGTTGGAAAATTCCTTGATTTCCAAATTTGCCGGCATTTGGGACACACTTTGACCTAATTCCCGTCACAATCTGGGGTGAGTCAACGGCCGTACAAATGTACACCAGCGCAGCGCAGGGTGTCCCAACAGCCACGGTTAGGGGAATAACCACGTAGCCGAGCTCCGCTTTCCCTAAACTCTGAAATTTCTCCGTCATTTCCCAGCGAAAATCTGTCAATTTTGCATGACAAGTGCGGAATATATACAGTTTGGAGCATGCAAAATTTGAAGTTGGTTGGAAAATTCCTTGATTTCCAAATTTGCCGGCATTTGGGACACACTTTGACCTAATTCCCGTCACAATCTGGGGTGAGTCAACGGCCGTACAAATGTACACAAGCGCAGCGCAGGGTGTCCCAACAGCCACGGTTAGGGGAATAACCACGTAGCCGAGCTCCGCTTTCCCTAAACTCTGAAATTTCTCCGTCATTTCCCAGCGAAAATCTGTCAATTTTGCATGACAAGTGCGGAATATATACAGTTTGGAGCATGCAAAATTTGAAGTTGGTTGGAAAATTCCTTGATTTCCAAATTTGCCGGCATTTGGGACACACTTTGACCTAATTCCCGTCACAATCTGGGGTGAGTCAACGGCCGTACAAATGTACACAAGCGCAGCGCAGGGTGTCCCAACAGCCACGGTTAGGGGAATAACCACGTAGCCGAGCTCCGCTTTCCCTAAACTCTGAAATTTCTCCGTCATTTCCCAGCGAAAATCTGTCAATTTTGCATGACAAGTGCGGAATATATACAGTTTGGAGCATGCAATATTTGAAGTTGGTTGGAAAATTCCTTGATTTCCAAATTTGCCGGCATTTGGGACACACTTTGACCTAATTCCTGTCACAATCTGGGGTGAGTCAACGGCCGTACAAATGTACACCAGCGCAGCGCAGGGTGTCCCAACAGCCACGGTTAGGGGAATAACCACGTAGCCGAGCTCCGCTTTCCCTAAACTCTGAAATTTCTCCGTCATTTCCCAGCGAAAATCTGTCAATTTTGCATGACAAGTGCGGAATATATACAGTTTGGAGCATGCAAAATTTGAAGTTGGTTGGAAAATTCCTTGATTTCCAAATTTGCCGGCATTTGGGACACACTTTGACCTAATTCCCGTCACAATCTGGGGTGAGTCAACGGCCGTACAAATGTACACCAGCGCAGCGCAGGGTGTCCCAACAGCCACGGTTAGGGGAATAACCACGTAGCCGAGCTCCGCTTTCCCTAAACTCTGAAATTTCTCCGTCATTTCCCAGCGAAAATCTGTCAATTTTGCATGACAAGTGCGGAATATATACAGTTTGGAGCATGCAATATTTGAAGTTGGTTGGAAAATTCCTTGATTTCCAAATTTGCCGGCATTTGGGACACACTTTGACCTAATTCCCGTCACAATCTGGGGTGAGTCAACGGCCGTACAAATGTACACCAGCGCAGCGCAGGGTGTCCCAACAGCCACGGTTAGGGGAATAACCACGTAGCCGAGCTCCGCTTTCCCTAAACTCTGAAATTTCTCCGTCATTTCCCAGCGAAAATCTGTCAATTTTGCATGACAAGTGCGGAATATATACAGTTTGGAGCATGCAAAATTTGAAGTTGGTTGGAAAATTCCTTGATTTCCAAATTTGCCGGCATTTGGGACACACTTTGACCTAATTCCCGTCACAATCTGGGGTGAGTCAACGGCCGTACAAATGTACACAAGCGCAGCGCAGGGTGTCCCAACAGCCACGGTTAGGGGAATAACCACGTAGCCGAGCTCCGCTTTCCCTAAACTCTGAAATTTCTCCGTCATTTCCCAGCGAAAATCTGTCAATTTTGCATGACAAGTGCGGAATATATATAGTTTGGAGCATGCAATATTTGAAGTTGGTTGGAAAATTCCTTGATTTCCAAATTTGCCGGCATTTGGGACACACTTTGACCTAATTCCCGTCACAATCTGGGGTGAGTCAACGGCCGTACAAATGTACACCAGCGCAGCGCAGGGTGTCCCAACAGCCACGGTTAGGGGAATAACCACGTAGCCGAGCTCCGCTTTCCCTAAACTCTGAAATTTCTCCGTCATTTCCCAGCGAAAATCTGTCAATTTTGCATGACAAGTGCGGAATATATACAGTTTGGAGCATGCAAAATTTGAAGTTGGTTGGAAAATTCCTTGATTTCCAAATTTGCCGGCATTTGGGACACACTTTGACCTAATTCCCGTCACAATCTGGGGTGAGTCAACGGCCGTACAAATGTACACAAGCGCAGCGCAGGGTGTCCCAACAGCCACGGTTAGGGGAATAACCACGTAGCCGAGCTCCGCTTTCCCTAAACTCTGAAATTTCTCCGTCATTTCCCAGCGAAAATCTGTCAATTTTGCATGACAAGTGCGGAATATATACAGTTTGGAGCATGCAAAATTTGAAGTTGGTCGGAAAATTCCTTGATTTCCAAATTTGTCGGCATTTGGGACACACTTTGACCTAATTCCCGTCACAATCTGGGGTGAGTCAACGGCCGTACAAATGTACACAAGCGCAGCGCAGGGTGTCCCCAACAGCCACGGTTAGGGGAATAACCACGTAGCCGAGCTCCGCTTTCCCTAAACTCTGACATTTCTCCGTCATTTCCCAGCGAAAATCTGTCAATTTTGCATGACAAGTGCGGAATATATACAGTTTGGAGCATGCAAATTTGAAGTTGGTTGGAAAATTCCTTGATTTCCAAATTTGCCGGCATTTGGGACACACTTTGACCTAATTCCCGTCACAATCTGGGGTGAGTCAACGGCCGTACAAATGTACACCACCGCAGCGCAGGGTGTCCCAACAGCCATGGTTAGGGGAATAACCACGTAGCCGAGCTCCGCTTTCCCTAAACTCTGAAATTTCTCCGTCATTTCCCAGCGAAAATCTGTCAATTTTGCATGACAAGTGCGGAATATATACAGTTTGGAGCATGCAAAATTTGAAGTTGGTTGGAAAATTCCTTGATTTCCAAATTTGCCGGCATTTGGGACACACTTTGACCTAATTCCCGTCACAATCTGGGGTGAGTCAACGGCCGTACAAATGTACACAAGCGCAGCGCAGGGTGTCCCAACAGCCACGGTTAGGGGAATAACCACGTAGCCGAGCTCCGCTTTCCCTAAACTCTGAAATTTCTCCGTGATTTCCCAGCGAAAATCTGTCAATTTTACATGACAAGTGCGGAATATATACAGTTTGGAGCATGCAAAATTTGAAGTTGGTTGGAAAATTCCTTGATTTCCAAATTTGCCGGCATTTGGGACACACTTTGACCTAATTCCCGTCACAATCTGGGGTGAGTCAACGGCCGTACAAATGTACACCAGCGCAGCGCAGGGTGTCCCAACAGCCACGGTTAGGGGAATAACCACGTAGCCGAGCTCCGCTTTCCCTAAACTCTGAAATTTCTCCGTCATTTCCCAGCGAAAATCTGTCAATTTTGCATGACAAGTGCGGAATATATACAGTTTGGAGCATGCAAAATTTGAAGATGGTTGGAAAATTCCTTGATTTCCAAATTTGCCGGCATTTGGGACACACTTTGACCTAATTCCCGTCACAATCTGGGGTGAGTCAACGGCCGTACAAATGTACACAAGCGCAGCGCAGGGTGTCCCAACAGCCACGGTTAGGGGAATAACCACGTAGCCGAGCTCCGCTTTCCCTAAACTCTGAAATTTCTCCGTCATTTCCCAGCGAAAATCTGTTAATTTTGCATGACAAGTGCGGAATATATACAGTTTGGAGCATGCAATATTTGAAGTTGGTTGGAAAATTCCTTGATTTCCAAATTTGCCGGCATTTGGGACACACTTTGACCTAATTCCCGTCACAATCTGGGGTGAGTCAACGGCCGTACAAATGTACACAAGCGCAGCGCAGGGTGTCCCAACAGCCACGGTTAGGGGAATAACCACGTAGCCGAGCTCCGCTTTCCCTAAACTCTGAAATTTCTCCGTCATTTCCCAGCGAAAATCTGTCAATTTTGCATGACAAGTGCGGAATATATACAGTTTGGAGCATGCAAAATTTGACGTTGGTTGGAAAATTCCTTGATTTCCAAATTTGCCGGCATTTGGGACACACTTTGACCTAATTCCCGTCACAATCTGGGGTCAGTCAACGGCCGTACAAATGTACACAAGCGCAGCGCAGGGTGTCCCAACAGCCACGGTTAGGGGAATAACCACGTAGCCGAGCTCCGCTTTCCCTAAACTCTGAAATTTCTCCGTCATTTCCCAGCGAAAATCTGTCAATTTTGCATGACAAGTGCGGAATCTATACAGTTTGGAGCATGCAAAATTTGAAGTTGGTTGGAAAATTCCTTGATTTCAAATTTGCCGGCATTTGGGACACACTTTGACCTAATTCCCGTCACAATCTGGGGTGAGTCAACGGCCGTACAAATGTACACAAGCGCAGCGCAGGGTGTCCCAACAGCCACGGTTAGGGGAATAACCACGTAGCCGAGCTCCGCTTTCCCTAAACTCTGAAATTTCTCCGTCATTTCCCAGCGAAAATCTGTCAATTTTGCATGACAAGTGCGGAATATATACAGTTTGGAGCATGCAAAATTTGAAGTTGGTCGGAAAATTCCTTGATTTCCAAATTTGTCGGCATTTGGGACACACTTTGACCTAATTCCCGTCACAATCTGGGGTGAGTCAACGGCCGTACAAATGTACACAAGCGCAGCGCAGGGTGTCCCAACAGCCACGGTTAGGGGAATAACCACGTAGCCGAGCTCCGCTTTCCCTAAACTCTGACATTTCTCCGTCATTTCCCAGCGAAAATCTGTCAATTTTGCATGACAAGTGCGGAATATATACAGTTTGGAGCATGCAAAATTTGAAGTTGGTTGGAAAATTCCTTGATTTCCAAATTTGCCGGCATTTGGGACACACTTTGACCTAATTCCCGTCACAATCTGGGGTGAGTCAACGGCCGTACAAATGTACACCACCGCAGCGCAGGGTGTCCCAACAGCCATGGTTAGGGGAATAACCACGTAGCCGAGCTCCGCTTTCCCTAAACTCTGAAATTTCTCCGTCATTTCCCAGCGAAAATCTGTCAATTTTGCATGACAAGTGCGGAATATATACAGTTTGGAGCATGCAAAATTTGAAGTTGGTTGGAAAATTCCTTGATTTCCAAATTTGCCGGCATTTGGGGACACACTTTGACCTAATTCCCGTCACAATCTGGGGTGAGTCAACGGCCGTACAAATGTACACAAGCGCAGCGCAGGGTGTCCCAACAGCCACGGGGTTAGGGGAATAACCACGTAGCCGAGCTCCGCTTTCCCTAAACTCTGAAATTTCTCCGTGATTTCCCAGCGAAAATCTGTCAATTTTACATGACAAGTGCGGAATATATACAGTTTGGAGCATGCAAAATTTGAAGTTGGTTGGAAAATTCCTTGATTTCCAAATTTGCCGGCATTTGGGACACACTTTGACCTAATTCCCGTCACAATCTGGGGTGAGTCAACGGCCGTACAAATGTACACCAGCGCAGCGCAGGGTGTCCCAACAGCCACGGTTAGGGGAATAACCACGTAGCCGAGCTCCGCTTTCCCTAAACTCTGAAATTTCTCCGTCATTTCCCAGCGAAAATCTGTCAATTTTGCATGACAAGTGCGGAATATATACAGTTTGGAGCATGCAAAATTTGAAGTTGGTTGGAAAATTCCTTGATTTCCAAATTTGCCGGCATTTGGGACACACTTTGACCTAATTCCCGTCACAATCTGGGGTGAGTCAACGGCCGTACAAATGTACACAAGCGCAGCGCAGGGTGTCCCAACAGCCACGGTTAGGGGAATAACCACGTAGCCGAGCTCCGCTTTCCCTAAACTCTGAAATTTCTCCGTCATTTCCCAGCGAAAATCTGTTAATTTTGCATGACAAGTGCGGAATATATACAGTTTGGAGCATGCAATATTTGAAGTTGGTTGGAAAATTCCTTGATTTCCAAATTTGCCGGCATTTGGGACACACTTTGACCTAATTCCCGTCACAATCTGGGGTGAGTCAACGGCCGTACAAATGTACACAAGCGCAGCGCAGGGTGTCCCAACAGCCACGGTTAGGGGAATAACCACGTAGCCGAGCTCCGCTTTCCCTAAACTCTGAAATTTCTCCGTCATTTCCCAGCGAAAATCTGTCAATTTTGCATGACAAGTGCGGAATATATACAGTTTGGAGCATGCAAAATTTGACGTTGGTTGGAAAATTCCTTGATTTCCAAATTTGCCGGCATTTGGGACACACTTTGACCTAATTCCCGTCACAATCTGGGGTCAGTCAACGGCCGTACAAATGTACACAAGCGCAGCGCAGGGTGTCCCAACAGCCACGGTTAGGGGAATAACCACGTAGCCGAGCTCCGCTTTCCCTAAACTCTGAAATTTCTCCGTCATTTCCCAGCGAAAATCTGTCAATTTTGCATGACAAGTGCGGAATCTATACAGTTTGGAGCATGCAAAATTTGAAGTTGGTTGGAAAATTCCTTGATTTCAAATTTGCCGGCATTTGGGACACACTTTGACCTAATTCCCGTCACAATCTGGGGTGAGTCAACGGCCGTACAAATGTACACAAGCGCAGCGCAGGGTGTCCCAACAGCCACGGTTAGGGGAATAACCACGTAGCCGAGCTCCGCTTTCCCTAAACTCTGAAATTTCTCCGTCATTTCCCAGCGAAAATCTGTCAATTTTGCATGACAAGTGCGGAATATATACAGTTTGGAGCATGCAAAATTTGAAGTTGGTTGGAAAATTCCTTGATTTCCAAATTTGCCGGCATTTGGGACACACTTTGACCTAATTC
This sequence comes from Henricia sp. BOLD:AAB3569, assembly GCA_037783545.1. Taxonomy (NCBI): domain Eukaryota; kingdom Metazoa; phylum Echinodermata; class Asteroidea; order Spinulosida; family Echinasteridae; genus Henricia; species Henricia sp. BOLD:AAB3569. Next base: position 15,379 of record JBBELK010002014.1, on the reverse strand, counting down.
CCGTCACAATCTGGGGTGAGTCAACGGCCGTACAAATGTACACCAGCGCAGCGCAGGGTGTCCCAACAGCCACGGTTAGGGGAATAACCACGTAGCCGAGCTCCGCTTTCCCTAAACTCTGAAATTTCTCCGTCATTTCCCAGCGAAAATCTGTCAATTTTGCATGACAAGTGCGGAATATATACAGTTTGGAGCATGCAATATTTGAAGTTGGTTGGAAAATTCCTTGATTTCCAAATTTGCCGGCATTTGGGACACACTTTGACCTAATTCCCGTCACAATCTGGGGTGAGTCAACGGCCGAACAAATGTACACAAGCGCAGCGCAGGGTGTCCCAACAGCCACGGTTAGGGGAATAACCACGTAGCCGAGCTCCGCTTTCCCTAAACTCTGAAATTTCTCCGTCATTTCCCAGCGAAAATCTGTCAATTTTGCATGACAAGTGCGGAATATATACAGTTTGGAGCATGCAAAATTTGACGTTGGTTGGAAAATTCCTTGATTTCCAAATTTGCCGGCATTTGGGACACACTTTGACCTAATTCCCGTCACAATCTGGGGTCAGTCAACGGCCGTACAAATGTACACAAGCGCAGCGCAGGGTGTCCCAACAGCCACGGTTAGGGGAATAACCACGTAGCCGAGCTCCGCTTTCCCTAAACTCTGAAATTTCTCCGTCATTTCCCAGCGAAAATCTGTCAATTTTGCATGACAAGTGCGGAATATATACAGTTTGGAGCATGCAAAATTTGAAGTTGGTTGGAAAATTCCTTGATTTCCAAATTTGCCGGCATTTGGGACACACTTTGACCTAATTCCCGTCACAATCTGGGGTGAGTCAACGGCCGTACAAATGTACACCAGCGCAGCGCAGGGTGTCCCAACAGCCACGGTTAGGGGAATAACCACGTAGCCGAGCTCCGCTTTCCCTAAACTCTGAAATTTCTCCGTCATTTCCCAGCGAAAATCTGTCAATTTTGCATTACAAGTGCGGAATATATACAGTTTGGAGCATGCAAAATTTGACGTTGGTTGGAAAATTCCTTGATTTCCAAATTTGCCGGCATTTGGGACACACTTTGACCTAATTCCCGTCACAATCTGGGGTGAGTCAACGGCCGTACAAATGTACACCAGCGCAGCGCAGTGTGTCCCAACAGCCACGGTTAGGGGAATAACCACGTAGCCGAGCTCCGCTTTCCCTAAACTCTGAAATTTCTCCGTCATTTCCCAGCGAAAATCTGTCAATTTTGCATGACAAGTGCGGAATATATACAGTTTGGAGCATGCAAAATTTGACGTTGGTTGGAAAATTCCTTGATTTCCAAATTTGCCGGCATTTGGGACACACTTTGACCTAATTCCCGTCACAATCTGGGGTGAGTCAACGGCCGTACAAATGTACACAAGCGCAGCGCAGGGTGTCCCAACAGCCACGGTTAGGGGAATAACCACGTAGCCGAGCTCCGCTTTCCCTAAACTCTGAAATTTCTCCGTCATTTCCCAGCGAAAATCTGTCAATTTTGCATGACAAGTGCGGAATATATACAGTTTGGAGCATGCAAAATTTGAAGTTGGTTGGAAAATTCCTTGATTTCCAAATTTGCCGGCATTTGGGACACACTTTGACCTAATTCCCGTCACAATCTGGGGTGAGTCAACGGCCGTACAAATGTACACCAGCGCAGCGCAGGGTGTCCCAACAGCCACGGTTAGGGGAATAACCACGTAGCCGAGCTCCGCTTTCCCTAAACTCTGAAATTTCTCCGTCATTTCCCAGCGAAAATCTGTCAATTTTGCATGACAAGTGCGGAATATATACAGTTTGGAGCATGCAAAATTTGACGTTGGTTGGAAAATTCCTTGATTTCCAAATTTGCCGGCATTTGGGACACACTTTGACCTAATTCCCGTCACAATCTGGGGTGAGTCAACGGCCGTACAAATGTACACAAGCGCAGCGCAGGGTGTCCCAACAGCCACGGTTAGGGGAATAACCACGTAGCCGAGCTCCGCTTTCCCTAAACTCTGAAATTTCTCCGTCATTTCCCAGCGAAAATCTGTCAATTTTGCATGACAAGTGCGGAATATATACAGTTTGGAGCATGCAAAATTTGAAGTTGGTTGGAAAATTCCTTGATTTCCAAATTTGCCGGCATTTGGGACACACTTTGACCTAATTCCCGTCACAATCTGGGGTGAGTCAACGGCCGTACAAATGTACACCAGCGCAGCGCAGGGTGTCCCAACAGCCACGGTTAGGGGAATAACCACGTAGCCGAGCTCCGCTTTCCCTAAACTCTGAAATTTCTCCGTCATTTCCCAGCGAAAATCTGTCAATTTTGCATGACAAGTGCGGAATCTATACAGTTTGGAGCATGCAAAATTTGAAGTTGGTTGGAAAATTCCTTGATTTCCAAATTTGCCGGCATTTGGGACACACTTTGACATAATTCCCGTCACAATCTGGGGTGAGTCAACGGCCGTACAAATGTACACAAGCGCAGCGCAGGGTGTCCCAACAGCCACGGTTAGGGGAATAACCACGTAGCCGAGCTCCGCTTTCCCTAAACTCTGAAATTTATCTGTCATTTCCCAGCGAAAATCTGTCAATTTTGCATGACAAGTGCGGAATATATACAGTTTGGAGCATGCAAAATTTGAAGTTGGTTGGAAAATTCCATGATTTCCAAATTTGCCGGCATTTGGGACACACTTTGACCTAATTCCCGTCACAATCTGGGGTGAGTCAACGGCCGTACAAATGTACACAAGCGCAGCGCAGGGTGTCCCAACAGCCACGGTTAGGGGAATAACCACGTAGCCGAGCTCCGCTTTCCCTAAACTCTGAAATTTCTCCGTCATTTCCCAGCGAAAATCTGTCAATTTTGCATGACAAGTGCGGAATATATACAGTTTGGAGCATGCAAAATTTGAAGTTGGTTGGAAAATTCCTTGATTTCCAAATTTGCCGGCATTTGGGACACACTTTGACCTAATTCCCGTCACAATCTGGGGTGAGTCAACGGCCGTACAAATGTACACAAGCGCAGCGCAGGGTGTCCCAACAGCCACGGTTAGGGGAATAACCACGTAGCCGAGCTCCGCTTTCCCTAAACTCTGAAATTTCTCCGTCATTTCCCAGCGAAAATCTGTCAATTTTGCATGACAAGTGCGGAATATATACAGTTTGGAGCATGCAAAATTTGACGTTGGTTGGAAAATTCCTTGATTTCCAAATTTGCCGGCATTTGGGACACACTTTGACCTAATTCCCGTCACAATCTGGGGTCAGTCAACGGCCGTACAAATGTACACAAGCGCAGCGCAGGGTGTCCCAACAGCCACGGTTAGGGGAATAACCACATAGCCGAGCTCCGCTTTCCCTAAACTCTGAAATTTCTCCGTCATTTCCCAGCGAAAATCTGTCAATTTTGCATGACAAGTGCGGAATCTATACAGTTTGGAGCATGCAAAATTTGAAGTTGGTTGGAAAATTCCTTGATTTCCAAATTTGCCGGCATTTGGGACACACTTTGACCTAATTCCCGTCACAATCTGGGGTGAGTCAACGGCCGTACAAATGTACACCAGCGCAGCGCAGGGTGTCCCAACAGCCACGGTTAGGGGAATAACCACGTAGCCGAGCTCACCCCCTCTTGCACATGTCATTCTGTTGATAATTGTGTAATATATGTTTATTATCAAGGGAGGTTATTCTGTTGATTTGCGCGTATGAACATGATGAATACAAGTTCACTTTAATGAAAATTAGCACGCACGTAAATATAGTTCGTGATAGATTATTTTCCAAATAGTGTAAATTAAAAAGAACTGTTCAGTTTTAAATCAGTATTCTTTCAATAATGTACATGTATACGCAGCTGTCAGTGTATTGGGCGGTTACGTTCGTCTTGTTTTATGTGTCAATCTCCGTTGTCTGAGAGCTGCGTGACCTTGTCGGATGACTCTGAGAAGCTAATCGAATAGACCACATGCCCCAGCATGTACAGTTTGTAATCATGATCATGCATGTCACGGGAGCAGCTTCTGAGCTTGTTCTTCGACGCTAATTCAGGTAAATTTCACCCCGATTGTTTATCATTATGTCGCAAAACTAGCATAGTGCCTACATTGTATATCATTAACTAATACAGTTTTCGTTTACATGGACAAAGTTTAGCATCATCCTAATAAAAAAATGCCGATTTTTGTTGGTGACCGGAAATTGGGCAAATCGGAGATCACTTTCCACAATTTTAAATAAATTGTCAAAATGTGCCGATTTGTCCCCAAATTTTGAGTTAAAACGGTGGGTATTTTTTTAGTTTATGCCACAACTCGAATTTAAGGAAAAAAAATATTGGAATTTATAGCTTGGACGATTTTAGAATACCTTTTCCATTGGCATTTCCGTCGCAAATGTTGCGTTTCCATTAAAATTCTGTGTTTTTGTCACACCCGCCTCCATACAAAAGTTTGTGAAACTGCTGCCGGCCGAGCAGTGTGTTAAGCGCGCGAGAAAGAGGGGACGCGCATCATGATCCGTTGGTTTCTGGCCGGCCGCTTTGCGTGCAATCATCAGATCATATGCAATATTCTTTACGTGATTTTTCTCTAAAACTAAGCCTTTGCGACGGAAATGCATGTAGGCAAATATTCCTATTCTAAACACGTCCAAGCTATCGATTCCAATAATAATTTTCCTTAAATTCGAGTTGTGGCATAAACTAAAAAAATACCAAACGGGGTAAGGGTAAGCGTGGGTACATGTATATTCGACCACGAGGGGAATTTGACCAGCCCTAACTAAAAATGTATTCAACTAAAGAACTATGCTAAAACTAAGGATGTTGGTAAAACATGGAACAAAACGTGGAACAGAACGAGGAATGTGGAACGGTGGAACGGAACGCGGAGGGCCGGAACGGAATGCGGAACCGTTCCATTCCACTGTACCATGTTCCGCATGCTGTTCCACCATTCCACTCTCCCTCCGTTCCACCCCTCCGTTCCACATACCGTTCCGTTCCGCGTTTTACCAACGTCCATGCTAAAATCATAATTAACCTACAGACTGTACGTCTTGTTTAAGTCACTGGCAGCAATGGCGATTTGAGTACTGACCAAAAATAAAATGAGTTTGAAACATGAAATGAAGAAGCGTTGTGATTTAATGTGATCATCTTACATTACATGTATGGGAGCCAGTAAGAAGTACACGCTATTCTAGCTGTGGCGTCAGTCATGTCAGTTTGGACGTCCGATCCTTTGGATGGAATGGTGATTTTTAAAGGCACAGGCTCGTCAGCAATGCGCACCCGCCAAATTCGTGCTCGAAACACGCAGTTCCATGCCTTTGCTATGGAGCTGCGTATTGCGTGGCACAGATTTGGCGGGCGCGCATTGCTGACGAGCCTGTGCCTTAATAAGAGCCAGATTCTGTAAGATACAAGGGGGTGATATATCACCGTTCAGTATTCCATCCAATTTTTTTTTGTGGGTAGATATATCATCCAAACTGACAAAAATCACGGTTTTTTTCGGAGAAACTGCTTCGGTTAAAAAATACGGCCGTGTTTAGGGTAAGGGTCCGAAGGGCCTAATAAGTGCCAAAGTCAAAATCTGGACTTTGTCCTCTGAATATATTGGTGCGCCCTCAAAAAGCCTCCTTGATCTTATGGTATATAAATATATTTGAAGTTGGTTGGAAAATTCCATGATTTCCAAATTTGCCGGCATTTGGGACACACTTTGACCTAATTCCCGTCACAATCTAGGGTGAGTCAACGGCCGTACAAATGTACACAAGCGCAGCGCAGGGTGTCCCAACAGCCACGGTTAGGGGAATAACCACGTAGCCGAGCTCCGCTTTCCCTAAACTCTGAAATTTCTCCGTCATTTCCCAGCGAAAATCTGTCAATTTTGCATGACAAGTGCGGAATATATACAGTTTGGAGCATGCAAAATTTGAAGTTGGTTGGAAAATTCCTTGATTTCCAAATTTGCCGGCATTTGGGACACACTTTGACCTAATTCCCGTCACAATCTGGGGTGAGTCAACGGCCGTACAAATGTACACAAGCGCAGCGCAGGGTGTCCCAACAGCCACGGTTAGGGGAATAACCACGTAGCCGAGCTCCGCTTTCCCTAAACTCTGAAATTTCTCCGTCATTTCCCAGCGAAAATCTGTCAATTTTGCATGACAAGTGCGGAATATATACAGTTTGGAGCATGCAAAATTTGACGTTGGTTGGAAAATTCCTTGATTTCCAAATTTGCCGGCATTTGGGACACACTTTGACCTAATTCCCGTCACAATCTGGGGTCAGTCAACGGCCGTACAAATGTACACAAGCGCAGCGCAGGGTGTCCCAACAGCCACGGTTAGGGGAATAACCACATAGCCGAGCTCCGCTTTCCCTTAACTCTGAAATTTCTCCGTCATTTCCCAGCGAAAATCTGTCAATTTTGCATGACAAGTGCGGAATCTATACAGTTTGGAGCATGCAAAATTTGAAGTTGGTTGGAAAATTCCTTGATTTCCAAATTTGCCGGCATTTGGCACACACTTTGACCTAATTCCCGTCACAATCTGGGGTGAGTCAACGGCCGTACAAATGTACACCAGCGCAGCGCAGGGTGTCCCAACAGCCACGGTTAGGGGAATAACCACGTAGCCGAGCTCCGCTTTCCCTAAACTCTGAAATTTCTCCGTCATTTCCCAGCGAAAATCTGTCAATTTTGCATGACAAGTGCGGAATATATACAGTTTGGAGCATGCAAAATTTGACGTTGGTTGGAAAATTCCTTGATTTCCAAATTTGCCGGCATTTGGGACACACTTTGACCTAATTCCCGTCACAATCTGGGGTCAGTCAACGGCCGTACAAATGTACACAAGCGCAGCGCAGGGTGTCCCAACAGCCACGGTTAGGGGAATAACCACGTAGCCGAGCTCCGCTTTCCCTAAACTCTGAAATTTCTCCGTCATTTCCCAGCGAAAATCTGTCAATTTTGCATGACAAGTGCGGAATATATACAGTTTGGAGCATGCAAAATTTGAAGTTGGTTGGAAAATTCCTTGATTTCCAAATTTGCCGGCATTTGGGACACACTTTGACCTAATTCCCGTCACAATCTGGGGTGAGTCAACGGCCGTACAAATGTACACCAGCGCAGCGCAGGGTGTCCCAACAGCCACGGTTAGGGGAATAACCACGTAGCCGAGCTCCGCTTTCCCTAAACTCTGAAATTTCTCCGTCATTTCCCAGCGAAAATCTGTCAATTTTGCATGACAAGTGCGGAATATATACAGTTTGGAGCATGCAAAATTTGAAGTTGGTTGGAAAATTCCTTGATTTCCAAATTTGCCGGCATTTGGGACACACTTTGACCTAATTCCCGTCACAATCTGGGGTGAGTCAACGGCCGTACAAATGTACACAAGCGCAGCGCAGGGTGTCCCAACAGCCACGGTTAGGGGAATAACCACGTAGCCGAGCTCCGCTTTCCCTAAACTCTGAAATTTCTCCGTCATTTCCCAGCGAAAATCTGTCAATTTTGCATGACAAGTGCGGAATATATACAGTTTGGAGCATGCAAAATTTGAAGTTGGTTGGAAAATTCCTTGATTTCCAAATTTGCCGGCATTTGGACACACTTTGACCTAATTCCCGTCACAATCTGGGGTGAGTCAACGGCCGTACAAATGTACACAAGCGCAGCGCAGGGTGTCCCAACAGCCACGGTTAGGGGAATAACCACGTAGCCGAGCTCCGCTTTCCCTAAACTCTGAAATTTCTCCGTCATTTCCCAGCGAAAATCTGTCAATTTTGCATGACAAGTGCGGAATATATACAGTTTGGAGCATGCAAAATTTGAAGTTGGTTGGAAAATTCCTTGATTTCCAAATTTGCCGGCATTTGGGACACACTTTGACCTAATTCCCGTCACAATCTGGGGTGAGTCAACGGCCGTACAAATGTACACAAGCGCAGCGCAGGGTGTCCCAACAGCCACGGTTAGGGGAATAACCACGTAGCCGAGCTCCGCTTTCCCTAAACTCTGAAATTTCTCCGTCATTTCCCAGCGAAAATCTGTCAATTTTGCATGACAAGTGCGGAATATATACAGTTTGGAGCATGCAAAATTTGACGTTGGTTGGAAAATTCCTTGATTTCCAAATTTGCCGGCATTTGGGACACACTTTGACCTAATTCCCGTCACAATCTGGGGTCAGTCAACGGCCGTACAAATGTACACAAGCGCAGCGCAGGGTGTCCCAACAGCCACGGTTAGGGGAATAACCACATAGCCGAGCTCCGCTTTCCCTTAACTCTGAAATTTCTCCGTCATTTCCCAGCGAAAATCTGTCAATTTTGCATGACAAGTGCGGAATCTATACAGTTTGGAGCATGCAAAATTTGAAGTTGGTTGGAAAATTCCTTGATTTCCAAATTTGCCGGCATTTGGGACACACTTTGACCTAATTCCGGTCACAATCTGGGGTGAGTCAACGGCCGTACAAATGTACACCAGCGCAGCGCAGGGTGTCCCAACAGCCACGGTTAGGGGAATAACCACGAAGCCGAGCTCCGCTTTCCCTAAACTCTGAAATTTCTCCGTCATTTCCCAGCGAAAATCTGTCAATTTTGCATGACAAGTGCGGAATATATACAGTTTGGAGCATGCAAAATTTGAAGTTGGTTGGAAAATTCCTTGATTTCCAAATTTGCCGGCATTTGGGACACACTTTGACCTAATTCCCGTCACAATCTGGGGTGAGTCAACGGCCGTACAAATGTACACAAGCGCAGCGCAGGGTGTCCCAACAGCCACGGTTAGGGGAATAACCACGTAGCCGAGCTCCGCTTTCCCTAAACTCTGAAATTTCTCCGTCATTTCCCAGCGAAAATCTGTCAATTTTGCATGACAAGTGCGGAATATATACAGTTTGGAGCATGCAAAATTTGAAGTTGGTTGGAAAATTCCTTGATTTCCAAATTTGCCGGCATTTGGGACACACTTTGACCTAATTCCCGTCACAATCTGGGGTCAGTCAACGGCCGTACAAATGTACACAAGCGCAGCGCAGGGTGTCCCAACAGCCACGTTTAGGGGAATAACCACGTAGCCGAGCTCCGCTTTCCCTAAACTCTGAAATTTCTCCGTCATTTCCCAGCGAAAATCTGTCAATTTTGCATGACAAGTGCGGAATATATACAGTTTGGAGCATGCAAAATTTGACGTTGGTTGGAAAATTCCTTGATTTCCAAATTTGCCGGCATTTGGGACACACTTTGACCTAATTCCCGTCACAATCTGGGGTCAGTCAACGGCCGTACAAATGTACACAAGCGCAGCGCAGGGTGTCCCAACAGCCACGGTTAGGGGAATAACCACATAGCCGAGCTCCGCTTTCCCTTAACTCTGAAATTTCTCCGTCATTTCCCAGCGAAAATCTGTCAATTTTGCATGACAAGTGCGGAATCTATACAGTTTGGAGCATGCAAAATTTGAAGTTGGTTGGAAAATTCCTTGATTTCCAAATTTGCCGGCATTTGGGACACACTTTGACCTAATTCCCGTCACAATCTGGGGTGAGTCAACGGCCGTACAAATGTACACCAGCGCAGCGCAGGGTGTCCCAACAGCCACGGTTAGGGGAATAACCACGTAGCCGAGCTCCGCTTTCCCTAAACTCTGAAATTTCTCCGTCATTTCCCAGCGAAAATCTGTCAATTTTGCATGACAAGTGCGGAATATATACAGTTTGGAGCATGCAAAATTTGAAGTTGGTTGGAAAATTCCTTGATTTCCAAATTTGCCGGCATTTGGGACACACTTTGACCTAATTCCCGTCACAATCTGGGGTGAGTCAACGGCCGTACAAATGTACACAAGCGCAGCGCAGGGTGTCCCAACAGCCACGGTTAGGGGAATAACCACGTAGCCGAGCTCCGCTTTCCCTAAACTCTGAAATTTCTCCGTCATTTCCCAGCGAAAATCTGTCAATTTTGCATGACAAGTGCGGAATATATACAGTTTGGAGCATGCAAAATTTGAAGTTGGTTGGAAAATTCCTTGATTTCCAAATTTGCCGGCATTTGGGACACACTTTGACCTAATTCCCGTCACAATCTGGGGTCAGTCAACGGCCGTACAAATGTACACAAGCGCAGCGCAGGGTGTCCCAACAGCCACGTTTAGGGGAATAACCACGTAGCCGAGCTCCGCTTTCCCTAAACTCTGAAATTTCTCCGTCATTTCCCAGCGAAAATCTGTCAATTTTGCATGACAAGTGCGGAATATATACAGTTTGGAGCATGCAAAATTTGACGTTGGTTGGAAAATTCCTTGATTTCCAAATTTGCCGGCATTTGGGACACACTTTGACCTAATTCCCGTCACAATCTGGGGTCAGTCAACGGCCGTACAAATGTACACAAGCGCAGCGCAGGGTGTCCCAACAGCCACGGTTAGGGGAATAACCACGTAGCCGAGCTCCGCTTTCCCTAAACTCTGAAATTTCTCCGTCATTTCCCAGCGAAAATCTGTCAATTTTGCATGACAAGTGCGGAATATATACAGTTTGGAGCATGCAAAATTTGAAGTTGGTTGGAAAATTCCTTGATTTCCAAATTTGCCGGCATTTGGGACACACTTTGACCTAATTCCCGTCACAATCTGGGGTGAGTCAACGGCCGTACAAATGTACACCAGCGCAGCGCAGGGTGTCCCAACAGCCACGGTTAGGGGAATAACCACGTAGCCGAGCTCCGCTTTCCCTAAACTCTGAAATTTCTCCGTCATTTCCCAGCGAAAATCTGTCAATTTTGCATGACAAGTGCGGAATATATACAGTTTGGAGCATGCAAAATTTGAAGTTGGTTGGAAAATTCCTTGATTTCCAAATTTGCCGGCATTTGGGACACACTTTGACCTAATTCCCGTCACAATCTGGGGTGAGTCAACGGCCGTACAAATGTACACAAGCGCAGCGCAGGGTGTCCCAACAGCCACGGTTAGGGGAATAACCACGTAGCCGAGCTCCGCTTTCCCTAAACTCTGAAATTTCTCCGTCATTTCCCAGCGAAAATCTGTCAATTTTGCATGACAAGTGCGGAATATATACAGTTTGGAGCATGCAAAATTTGAAGTTGGTTGGAAAATTCCTTGATTTCCAAATTTGCCGGCATTTGGGACACACTTTGACCTAATTCCCGTCACAATCTGGGGTGAGTCAACGGCCGTACAAATGTACACCAGCGCAGCGCAGGGTGTCCCAACAGCCACGGTTAGGGGAATAACCACGTAGCCGAGCTCCGCTTTCCCGAAACTCTGAAATTTCTCCGTCATTTCCCAGCGAAAATCTGTCAATTTTGCATGACAAGTGCGGAATATATACAGTTTGGAGCATGCAATATTTGAAGTTGGTTGGAAAATTCCTTGATTTCCAAATTTGCCGGCATTTGGGACACACTTTGACCTAATTCCCGTCACAATCTGGGGTGAGTCAACGGCCGTACAAATGTACACAAGCGCAGCGCAGGGTGTCCCAACAGCCACGGTTAGGGGAATAACCACGTAGCCGAGCTCCGCTTTCCCTAAACTCTGAAATTTCTCCGTCATTTCCCAGCGAAAATCTGTCAATTTTGCATGACAAGTGCGGAATATATACAGTTTGGAGCATGCAAAATTTGACGTTGGTTGAAAAATTCCTTGATTTCCAAATTTGCCGGCATTTGGGACACACTTTGACCTAATTCCCGTCACAATCTGGGGTGAGTCAACGGCCGTACAAATGTACACAAGCGCAGCGCAGGGTGTCCCAACAGCCACGGTTAGGGGAATAACCACGTAGCCGAGCTCCGCTTTCCCTAAACTCTGAAATTTCTCCGTCATTTGCCAGCGAAAATCTGTCAATTTTGCATGACAAGTGCGGAATATATACAGTTTGGAGCATGCAAAATTTGAAGTTGGTTGGAAAATTCCTTGATTTCCAAATTTGGCGGCATTTGGGACACACTTTGACCTAATTCCCGTCACAATCTGGGTGAGTCAACGGCCGTACAAATGTACACAAGCGCAGCGCAGGGTGTCCCAACAGCCACGGTTAGGGGAATAACCACGTAGCCGAGCTCCGCTTTCCCTAAACTCTGAAATTTCTCCGTCATTTCCCAGCGAAAATCTGTCAATTTTGCATGACAAGTGCGGAATATATACAGTTTGGAGCATGCAAAATTTGAAGTTGGTTGGAAAATTCCTTGATTTCCAAATTTGCCGGCATTTGGGACACACTTTGACCTAATTCCCGTCACAATCTGGGGTGAGTCAACGGCCGTACAAATGTACACAAGCGCAGCGCAGGGTGTCCCAACAGCCACGGTTAGGGGAATAACCACGTAGCCGAGCTCCGCTTTCCCTAAACTCTGACATTTCTCCGTCATTTCCCAGCGAAAATCTGTCAATTTTGCATGACAAGTGCGGAATATATACAGTTTGGAGCATGCAAAATTTGAAGTTGGTTGGAAAATTCCTTGATTTCCAAATTTGCCGGCATTTGGACACACTTTGTCCTAATTCCCGTCACAATCTGGGGTGAGTCAACGGCCGTACAAATGTACACCAGCGCAGCGCAGGGTGTCCCAACAGCCACGGTTAGGGGAATAACCACGTAGCCGAGCTCCGCTTTCCCTAAACTCTGAAATGTCTCCGTCATTTCCCAGCGAAAATCTGTCAATTTTGCATGACAAGTGCGGAATATATACAGTTTGGAGCATGCACAATTTGAAGTTGGTTGGAAAATTCCTTGATTTCCAAATTTGCCGGCATTTGGGACACACTTTGACCTAATTCCCGTCACAATCTGGGGTGAGTCAACGGCCGTACAAATGTACACAAGCGCAGCGCAGGGTGTCCCAACAGCCACGGTTAGGGGAATAACCACGTAGCCGAGCTCCGCTTTCCCTAAACTCTGAAATTTCTCCGTCATTTCCAGCGAAAATCTGTCAATTTTGCATGACAAGTGCGGAATATATACAGTTTGGAGCATGCAAAATTTGAAGTTGGTTGGAAAATTCCTTGATTTCCAAATTTGCCGGCATTTGGGACACACTTTGACCTAATTCCCGTCACAATCTGGGGTGAGTCAACGGCCGTACAAATGTACACCAGCGCAGCGCAGGGTGTCCCAACAGCCACGGTTAGGGGAATAACCACGTAGCCGAGCTCCGCTTTCCCTAAACTCTGAAATTTCTCCGTCATTTCCCAGCGAAAATCTGTCAATTTTGCATGACAAGTGCGGAATATATACAGTTTGGAGCATGCAAAATTTGAAGTTGGTTGGAAAATTCCTTGATTTCCAAATTTGCCGGCATTTGGGACACACTTTGACCTAATTCCCGTCACAATCTGGGGTGAGTCAACGGCCGTACAAATGTACACAAGCGCAGCGCAGGGTGTCCCAACAGCCACGGTTAGGGGAATAACCACGTAGCCGAGCTCCGCTTTCCCTAAACTCTGAAATTTCTCCGTCATTTCCCAGCGAAAATCTGTCAATTTTGCATGACAAGTGCGGAATATATACAGTTTGGAGCATGCAAGATTTGAAGTTGGTTGGAAAATTCCTTGATTTCCAAATTTGCCGGCATTTGGGACACACTTTGACCTAATTCCCGTCACAATCTGGGGTGAGTCAACGGCCGTACAAATGTACACCAGCGCATGCGCAGCGCAGGGTGTCCCAACAGCCACGGTTAGGGAAATAACCACGTAGCCGAGCTCCGCTTTCCCTAAACTCTGAAATTTCTCCGTCATTTCCCAGCGAAAATCTGTCAATTTTGCATGACAAGTGCGGAATATATACAGTTTGGAGCATGCAAAATTTGAAGTTGGTTGGAAAATTCCTTGATTTCCAAATTTGCCGGCATTTGGGACACACTTTGACCTAATTCCCGTCACAATCTGGGGTGAGTCAACGGCCGTACAAATGTACACCAGCGCATGCGCAGCGCAGGGTGTCCCAACAGCCACGGTTAGGGGAATAACCACGTAGCCGAGCTCCGCTTTCCCTAAACTCTGAAATTTCTCCGTCATTTCCCAGCGAAAATCTGTCAATTTTGCATGACAAGTGCGGAATATATACAGTTTGGAGCATGCAAAATTTGAAGTTGGTTGGAAAATTCCTTGATTTCCAAATTTGCCGGCATTTGGGACACACTTTGACCTAATTCCCGTCACAATCTGGGGTGAGTCAACGGCCGTACAAATGTACACAAGCGCAGCGCAGGGTGTCCCAACAGCCACGGTTAGGGGAATAACCACGTAGCCGAGCTCCGCTTTCCCTAAACTCTGAAATTTCTCCGTCATTTCCCAGCGAAAATCTGTCAATTTTGCATGACAAGTGCGGAATATATACAGTTTGGAGCATGCAAAATTGAAGTTGGTTGGAAAATTCCTTGATTTCCAAATTTGCCGGCATTTGGGACACACTTTGACCTAATTCCCGTCACAATCTGGGGTGAGTCAACGGCCGTACAAATGTACACAAGCGCAGCGCAGGGTGTCCCAACAGCCACGGTTAGGGGAATAACCACGTAGCCGAGCTCCGCTTTCCCTAAACTCTGAAATTTCTCCGTCATTTCCCAGCGAAAATCTGTCAATTTTGCATGACAAGTGCGGAATATATACAGTTTGGAGCATGCAAAATTTGAAGTTGGTTGGAAAATTCCTTGATTTCCAAATTTGCCGGCATTTGGGACACACTTTGACCTAATTCCCGTCACAATCTGGGGTCAGTCAACGGCCGTACAAATGTACACAAGCGCAGCGCAGGGTGTCCCAACAGCCACGGTCAGGGGAATAACCACGTAGCCGAGCTCCGCTTTCCCTAAACTCTGAAATTTCTCCGTCATTTCCCAGCGAAAATCTGTCAATTTTGCATGACAAGTGCGGAATATATACAGTTTGGAGCATGCAAAATTTGAAGTTGGTTGGAAAATTCCTTGATTTCCAAATTTGCCGGCATTTGGGACACACTTTGACCTAATTCCCGTCACAATCTGGGGTGAGTCAACGGCCGTACAAATGTACACCAGTGCAGCGCAGGGTGTCCCAACAGCCACGGTTAGGGGAATAACCACGTAGCCGAGCTCCGCTTTCCCTAAACTCTGAAATTTCTCCGTCATTTCCCAGCGAAAATCTGTCAATTTTGCATGACAAGTGCGGAATCTATACAGTTTGGAGCATGCAAAATTTGAAGTTGGTTGAAAAATTCCTTGATTTCCAAATTTGCCGGCATTTGGGACACACTTTGACCTAATTCCCGTCACAATCTGGGGTGAGTCAACGGCCGTACAAATGTACACCAGCGCA
>JBBELK010002013.1:0-32815 GCA_037783545.1 Henricia sp. BOLD:AAB3569 | reverse complement strand
TGCTCACGCAAACCGTGGCTGTCTGTACACACCTCTTTGGTGTACTCCTGAGTCGTGCGCATGCTCAGTCCTTCGGACTGTCGTTGACGCACCCCAGTTTGGCTCGGGAATTTGGTCAAAGTGTGGTCCAAACGTCGGCAAATTTGGAGGTCGAAAAATTTTCCGACGAACTTCAAATTTTGCATGCTCCAAACTCTCTATATTGCGCACTTGTCCTAAAAAATTGACAGACTTTCGCCGGGAAATGGCAGAAAAATTTCAAAGTTTAGGGAAAACTGGGTTGGGGATTCCTGACTGCTCACGCAAACCGTGGCTGTCTGTACACACCTCTTTGGTGTACTCCTGAGTCGTGCGCATGGTCAGTCCTTCCGACTGTCGTTGACGCACCCCAGTTTGGCTCGGCAATTTGGTCAAAGTGTGGTCCAAACGTCGGCAAATTTGGAGGTCGACAATTTTTCCGACGAACTTCAAATTGTGCATGCTCCAAACTCTCTATATTGCGCACTTGTCCTAAAAAATTGACAGACTTTCGCCGGGAAATGGCAGGGAAATTTCAAAGTTTAGGGAAAACTGGGTTGGGGCTTCCTGACTGCTCACGCAAACCGTGGCTGTCTGTACACACCTCTTTGGTGTACTCCTGAGTCGTGCGCATGCTCAGTCCTTCGGACTGTCGTTGACGCACCCCAGTTTGGCTCGGGAATTTGGTCAAAGTGTGGTCCAAACGTCGGCAAATTTGGAGGTCGAACAATTTTCCGACGAACTTCAAATTTTGCATGCTCCAAACTCTCTATATTGCGCACTTGTCCTAAAAAATTGACAGACTTTCGCCGGGGAATGGCAGAGAAATTTCAAAGTTTAGGGAAAACTGGGTTGGGGCTTCCTGACTGCTCACGCAAACCGTGGCTGTCTGTACACACCTCTTTGGTGTACTCCTGAGTCGTGCGCATGCTCAGTCCTTCGGACTGTCGTTGACGCACCCCAGTTTGGCTCGGCAATTTGGTCAAAGTGTGGTCCAAACGTCGGCAAATTTGGAGGTCGAAAATTTTTCCGACGAACTTCAAATTTTGCATGCTCCGAACTCTCTATATTGCGCACTTGTCCTAAATAATTGACAGACTTTCGCCGGGGAATGGCAGAAAAATTTCAAAGTTTAGGGAAAACTGGGTTGGGGCTTCCTGACTGCTCACGCAAAGCGTGGCTGTCTGTACACACCTCTTTGGTGTACTCCTGAGTCGTGCGCATGCTCAGTCCTTCGGACTGTCGTTGACGCACCCCAGTTTGGCTCGGCAATTTGGTCAAAGTGTGGTCCAAACGTCGGCAAATTTGGAGGTCGAAAATTTTTCCGACGAACTTCAAATTTTGCATGCTCCAAACTCTCTATATTGCGCACTTGTCCTAAAAAATTGACAGACTTTCGCCGGGAAATGGCAGAGAAATTTCAAAGTTTAGGGAAAACTGGGTTGGGGATTCCTGACTGCTCACGCAAACCGTGGCTGTCTGTACACACCTCTTTGGTGTACTCCTGAGTCGTGCGCATGCTCAGTCCTTCGGACTGTCGTTGACGCACCCCAGTTTGGCTCGGCAATTTGGTCAAAGTGTGGTCCAAACGTCGGCAAATTTGGAGGTCGAAAATTTTTCCGACGAACTTCAAATTTTGCATGCTCCAAACTCTCTATATTGCGCACTTGTCCTAAAAAATTGACAGACTTTCGCCGGGAAATGGCAGAGAAATTTCAAAGTTTAGGGAAACCTGGGTTGGGGCTTCCTGACTGCTCACGCAAACCGTGGCTGTCTGTACACACCTCTTTGGTGTACTCCTGAGTCGTGCGCATGCTCAGTCCTTCGGACTGTCGTTGACGCACCCCAGTTTGGCTCGGCAATTTGGTCAAAGTGTGGTCCAAACGTCGGCAAATTTGGAGGTCGAAAAATTTTCCGACGAACTTCAAATTTTGCATGCTCCAAACTCTCTATATTGCGCACTTGTCCTAAAAAATTGACAGACTTTCGCCGGGAAATGGCAGAGAAATTTCAAAGTTTAGTGAAAACTGGGTTGGGGCTTCCTGACTGCTCACGCAAACCGTGGCTGTCTGTACACACCTCTTTGGTGTACTCCTGAGTCGTGCGCATGCTCAGTCCTTCGGACTGTCGTTGACGCACCCCAGTTTGGCTCGGCAATTTGGTCAAAGTGTGGTCCAAACGTCGGCAAATTTGGAGGTCGAAAAATTTTCCGACGAACTTCAAATTTTGCATGCTCCAAACTCTCTATATTGCGCACTTGTCCTAAAAAATTGACAGACTTTCGCCGGGAAATGGCAGAGAAATTTCAAAGTTTAGGGAA
Source organism: Henricia sp. BOLD:AAB3569 (assembly GCA_037783545.1). NCBI lineage: Eukaryota > Metazoa > Echinodermata > Asteroidea > Spinulosida > Echinasteridae > Henricia > Henricia sp. BOLD:AAB3569. Next base: position 30,477 of record JBBELK010002013.1, on the reverse strand, counting down.
AACTGGGTTGGGGATTCCTGACTGCTCACGCAAACCGTGGCTGTCTGTACACACCTCTTTGGTGTACTCCTGAGTCGTGCGCATGCTCAGTCCTTCGGACTGTCGTTGACGCACCCCAGTTTGGCTCGGCAATTTGGTCAAAGTGTGGTCCAAACGTCGGCAAATTTGGAGGTCGAAAAATTTTCCGACGAACTTCAAATTTTGCATGCTCCGAACTCTCTATATTGCGCACTTGTCCTAAAAATTGACAGACTTTCGCCGGGAAATGGCAGAGAAATTTCAAAGTTTAGGGAAAACTGGGTTGGGGCTTTCTGACTGCTCACGCAATCCGTGGCTGTCTGTACACACCTCTTTGGTGTACTCCTGAGTCGTGCGCATGCTCAGTCCTTCGGACTGTCGTTGACGCACCCCAGTTTGGCTCGGCAATTTGGTCAAAGTGTGGTCCAAACGTCGGCAAATTTGGAGGTCGAAAAATTTTCCCACGAACTTCAAATTTTGCATGCTCCAAACTCTCTATATTGCGCACTTGTCCTAAAAAATTGACAGACTTTCGCCGGGAAATGGCAGAGAAATTTCAAAGTTTAGTGAAAACTGGGTTGGGGCTTCCTGACTGCTCACGCAAACCGTGGCTGTCTGTACACACCTCTTTGGTGTACTCCTGAGTCGTGCGCATGCTCAGTCCTTCGGACTGTCGTTGACGCACCCCAGTTTGGCTCGGCAATTTGGTCAAAGTGTGGTCCAAACGTCGGCAAATTTGGAGGTCGAACAATTTTCCGACGAACTTCAAATTTTGCATGCTCCGAACTCTCTATATTGCGCACTTGTCCTAAAAAATTGACAGACTTTCGCCGGGAAATGGCAGAGAAATTTCAAAGTTTAGGGAAAACTGGGTTGGGGCTTTCTGACTGCTCACGCAATCCGTGGCTGTCTGTACACACCTCTTTGGTGTACTCCTGAGTCGTGCGCATGCTCAGTCCTTCGGACTGTCGTTGACGCACCCCAGTTTGGCTCGGCAATTTGGTCAAAGTGTGGTCCAAACGTCGGCAAATTTGGAGGTCGAAAAATTTTCCGACGAACTTCAAATTTTGCATGCTCCAAACTCTCTATATTGCGCACTTGTCCTAAAAAATTGACAGACTTTCGCCTGGAAATGGCAGAGAAATTTCAAAGTTTAGGGAAAACTGGGTTGGGGCTTTCTGACTGCTCACGCAATCCGTGGCTGTCTGTACACACCTCTTTAGTGTACTCCTGAGTCGTGCGCATGCTCAGTCCTTCGGACTGTCGTTGACGCACCCCAGTTTGGCTCGGCAATTTGGTCAAAGTGTGGTCCAAACGTCGGCAAATTTGGAGGTCGAAAAATTTTCCCACGAACTTCAAATTTTGCATGCTCCAAACTCTCTATATTGCGCACTTGTCCTAAAAAAATTGACAGACTTTCGCCGGGAAATGGCAGAGAAATTTCAAAGTTTAGTGAAAACTGGGTTGGGGCTTCCTGACTGCTCACGCAAACCGTGGCTGTCTGTACACACCTCTTTGGTGTACTCCTGAGTCGTGCGCATGCTCAGTCCTTCGGACTGTCGTTGACGCACCCCAGTTTGGCTCGGCAATTTGGTCAAAGTGTGGTCCAAACGTCGGCAAATTTGGAGGTCGAAAAATTTTCCGACGAACTTCAAATTTTGCATGCTCCAAACTCTCTATATTGCGCACTTGTCCTAAAAAATTGACAGACTTTCGCCGGGAAATGGCAGAGAAATTTCAAAGTTTAGTGAAAACTGGGTTGGGGCTTCCTGACTGCTCACGCAAACCGTGGCTGTCTGTACACACCTCTTTGGTGTACTCCTGAGTCGTGCGCATGCTCAGTCCTTCGGACTGTCGTTGACGCACCCCAGTTTGGCTCGGCAATTTGGTCAAAGTGTGGTCCAAACGTCGGCAAATTTGGAGGTCGAAAAATTTTCCGACGAACTTCAAATTTTGCATGCTCCAAACTCGCTATATTGCGCACTTGTCCTAAAAAATTGTCAGACTTTCGCCGGGAAATGGCAGAGAAATTTCAAAGTTTAGGGAAAACTGGGTTGGGGCTTTCTGACTGCTCACGCAAACCGTGGCTGTCTGTACACACCTCTTTGGTGTACTCCTGAGTCGTGCGCATGCTCAGTCCTTCGGACTGTCGTTGACGCACCCCAGTTTGGCTCGGCAATTTGGTCAAAGTGTGGTTTAAACGTCGGCAAATTTGGAGGTCGAAAAATTTTCCCACGAACTTCAAATTTTGCATGCTCCAAACTCTCTATATTGCGCACTTGTCCTAAAAAATCGACAGACTTTCGCCGGGAAATGGCAGAGAAATTTCAAAGTTTAGGGAAAACTGGGTTGGGGCTTTCTGACTGCTCACGCAATCCGTGGCTGTCTGTACACACCTCTTTGGTGTACTCCTGAGTCGTGCGCATGCTCAGTCCTTCGGACTGTCGTTGACGCACCCCAGTTTGGCTCGGCAATTTGGTCAAAGTGTGGTCCAAACGTCGGCAAATTTGGAGGTCGAAAAATTTTCCGACGAACTTCAAATTTTGCATGCTCCAAACTCTCTATATTGCGCACTTGTCCTAAAAAATTGACAGACTTTCGCCGGGAAATGGCAGAGAAATTTCAAAGTTTAGTGAAAACTGGGTTGGGGCTTCCTGACTGCTCACGCAAACCGTGGCTGTCTGTACACACCTCTTTGGTGTACTCCTGAGTCGTGCGCATGCTCAGTCCTTCGGACTGTCGTTGACGCACCCCAGTTTGGCTCGGCAATTTGGTCAAAGTGTGGTCCAAACGTCGGCAAATTTGGAGGTCGAAAATTTTCCGACGAACTTCAAATTTTGCATGCTCCAAACTCGCTATATTGCGCACTTGTCCTAAAAAATTTTCAGACTTTCGCCGGGAAATGGCAGAGAAATTTCAAAGTTTAGGGAAAACTGGGTTGGGGCTTTCTGACTGCTCACGCAAACCGTGGCTGTCTGTACACACCTCTTTGGTGTACTCCTGAGTCGTGCGCATGCTCAGTCCTTCGGACTGTCGTTGACGCACCCCAGTTTGGCTCGGCAATTTGGTCAAAGTGTGGTTTAAACGTCGGCAAATTTGGAGGTCGAAAAATTTTCCCACGAACTTCAAATTTTGCATGCTCCAAACTCTCTATATTGCGCACTTGTCCTAAAAAATCGACAGACTTTCGCCGGGAAATGGCAGAGAAATTTCAAAGTTTAGGGAAAACTGGGTTGGGGCTTTCTGACTGCTCACGCAATCCGTTGCTGTCTGTACACACCTCTTTGGTGTACTCCTGAGTCGTGCGCATGCTCAGTCCTTCGGACTGTCGTTGACGCACCCCAGTTTGGCTCGGCAATTTGGTCAAAGTGTGGTCCAAACGTCGGCAAATTTGGAGGTCGAAAAATTTTCCGACGAACTTCAAATTTTGCATGCTCCAAACTCTCTATATTGCGCACTTGTCCTAAAAAATTGACAGACTTTCGCCGGGAAATGGCAGAGAAATTTCAAAGTTTAGGGAAAACTGGGTTGGGGCTTTCTGACTGCTCACGCAATCCGTGGCTGTCTGTACACACCTCTTTGGTGTACTCCTGAGTCGTGCGCATGCTCAGTCCTTCGGACTGTCGTTGACGCACCCCAGTTTGGCTCGGCAATTTGGTCAAAGTGTGGTCCAAACGTCGGCAAATTTGGAGGTCGAAAAATTTTCCCACGAACTTCAAATTTTGCATGCTCCAAACTCTCTATATTGCGCACTTGTCCTAAAAAATTGACAGACTTTCGCCGGGAAATGGCAGAGAAATTTCAAAGTTTAGTGAAAACTGGGTTGGGGCTTCCTGACTGCTCACGCAAACCGTGGCTGTCTGTACACACCTCTTTGGTGTACTCCTGAGTCGTGCGCATGCTCAGTCCTTCGGACTGTCGTTGACGCACCCCAGTTTGGCTCGGCAATTTGGTCAAAGTGTGGTCCAAACGTCGGCAAATTTGGAGGTCGAAAAATTTTCCGACGAACTTCAAATTTTGCATGCTCCGAACTCTCTATATTGCGCACTTGTCCTAAAAAATTGACAGACTTTCGCCGGGAAATGGCAGAGAAATTTCAAAGTTTAGGGAAAACTGGGTTGGGGCTTTCTGACTGCTCACGCAATCCGTGGCTGTCTGTACACACCTCTTTGGTGTACTCCTGAGTCGTGCGCATGCTCAGTCCTTCGGACTGTCGTTGACGCACCCCAGTTTGGCTCGGCAATTTGGTCAAAGTGTGGTCCAAACGTCGGCAAATTTGGAGGTCGAAAAATTTTCCGACGAACTTCAAATTTTGCATGCTCCAAACTCTCTATATTGCGCACTTGTCCTAAAAAATTGACAGACTTTCGCCGGGAAATGGCAGAGAAATTTCAAAGTTTAGTGAAAACTGGGTTGGGGCTTCCTGACTGCTCACGCAAACCGTGGCTGTCTGTACACACCTCTTTGGTGTACTCCTGAGTCGTGCGCATGCTCAGTCCTTCGGACTGTCGTTGACGCACCCCAGTTTGGCTCGGCAATTTGGTCAAAGTGTGGTCCAAACGTCGGCAAATTTGGAGGTCGAAAAATTTTCCGACGAACTTCAAATTTTGCATGCTCCAAACTCGCTATATTGCGCACTTGTCCTAAAAAATTGTCAGACTTTCGCCGGGAAATGGCAGAGAAATTTCAAAGTTTAGGGAAAACTGGGTTGGGGCTTTCTGACTGCTCACGCAAACCGTGGCTGTCTGTACACACCTCTTTGGTGTACTCCTGAGTCGTGCGCATGCTCAGTCCTTCGGACTGTCGTTGACGCACCCCAGTTTGGCTCGGCAATTTGGTCAAAGTGTGGTTTAAACGTCGGCAAATTTGGAGGTCGAAAAATTTTCCCACGAACTTCAAATTTTGCATGCTCCAAACTCTCTATATTGCGCACTTGTCCTAAAAAATCGACAGACTTTCGCCGGGAAATGGCAGAGAAATTTCAAAGTTTAGGGAAAACTGGGTTGGGGCTTTCTGACTGCTCACGCAATCCGTGGCTGTCTGTACACACCTCTTTGGTGTACTCCTGAGTCGTGCGCATGCTCAGTCCTTCGGACTGTCGTTGACGCACCCCAGTTTGGCTCGGCAATTTGGTCAAAGTGTGGTCCAAACGTCGGCAAATTTGGAGGTCGAAAAATTTTCCGACGAACTTCAAATTTTGCATGCTCCAAACTCTCTATATTGCGCACTTGTCCTAAAAAATTGACAGACTTTCGCCGGGAAATAGTAGAGAAATTTCAAAGTTTAGTGAAAACTGGGTTGGGGCTTCCTGACTGCTCACGCAAACCGTGGCTGTCTGTACACACCTCTTTGGTGTACTCCTGAGTCGTGCGCATGCTCAGTCCTTCGGACTGTCGTTGACGCACCCCAGTTTGGCTCGGCAATTTGGTCAAAGTGTGGTCCAAACGTCGGCAAATTTGGAGGTCGAAAAATTTTCCGACGAACTTCAAATTTTGCATGCTCCAAACTCGCTATATTGCGCACTTGTCCTAAAAAATTGTCAGACTTTCGCCGGGAAATGGCAGAGAAATTTCAAAGTTTAGGGAAAACTGGGTTGGGGCTTTCTGACTGCTCACGCAAACCGTGGCTGTCTGTACACACCTCTTTGGTGTACTCCTGAGTCGTGCGCATGCTCAGTCCTTCGGACTGTCGTTGACGCACCCCAGTTTGGCTCGGCAATTTGGTCAAAGTGTGGTTTAAACGTCGGCAAATTTGGAGGTCGAAAAATTTTCCCACGAACTTCAAATTTTGCATGCTCCAAACTCTCTATATTGCGCACTTGTCCTAAAAAATCGACAGACTTTCGCCGGGAAATGGCAGAGAAATTTCAAAGTTTAGGGAAAACTGGGTTGGGGCTTTCTGACTGCTCACGCAATCCGTGGCTGTCTGTACACACCTCTTTGGTGTACTCCTGAGTCGTGCGCATGCTCAGTCCTTCGGACTGTCGTTGACGCACCCCAGTTTGGCTCGGCAATTTGGTCAAAGTGTGGTCCAAACGTCGGCAAATTTGGAGGTCGAAAAATTTTCCGACGAACTTCAAATTTTGCATGCTCCAAACTCTCTATATTGCGCACTTGTCCTAAAAAATTGACAGACTTTCGCCGGGAAATGGCAGAGAAATTTCAAAGTTTAGGGAAAACTGGGTTGGGGCTTTCTGACTGCTCACGCAAACCGTGGCTGTCTGTACACACCTCTTTGGTGTACTCCTGAGTCGTGCGCATGCTCAGTCCTTCGGACTGTCGTTGACGCACCCCAGTTTGGCTCGGCAATTTGGTCAAAGTGTGGTTTAAACGTCGGCAAATTTGGAGGTCGAAAAATTTTCCCACGAACTTCAAATTTTGCATGCTCCAAACTCTCTATATTGCGCACTTGTCCTAAAAAATCGACAGACTTTCGCCGGGAAATGGCAGAGAAATTTCAAAGTTTAGGGAAAACTGGGTTGGGGCTTTCTGACTGCTCACGCAATCCGTGGCTGTCTGTACACACCTCTTTGGTGTACTCCTGAGTCGTGCGCATGCTCAGTCCTTCGGACTGTCGTTGACGCACCCCAGTTTGGCTCGGCAATTTGGTCAAAGTGTGGTCCAAACGTCGGCAAATTTGGAGGTCGAAAAATTTTCCGACGAACTTCAAATTTTGCATGCTCCAAACTCTCTATATTGCGCACTTGTCCTAAAAAATTGACAGACTTTCGCCGGGAAATGGCAGAGAAATTTCAAAGTTTAGGGAAAACTGGGTTGGGGCTTTCTGACTGCTCACGCAATCCGTGGCTGTCTGTACACACCTCTTTGGTGTACTCCTGAGTCGTGCGCATGCTCAGTCCTTCGGACTGTCGTTGACGCACCCCAGTTTGGCTCGGCAATTTGGTCAAAGTGTGGTCCAAACGTCGGCAAATTTGGAGGTCGAAAAATTTTCCCACGAACTTCAAATTTTGCATGCTCCAAACTCTCTATATTGCGCACTTGTCCTAAAAAATTGACAGACTTTCGCCGGGAAATGGCAGAGAAATTTCAAAGTTTAGTGAAAACTGGGTTGGGGCTTCCTGACTGCTCACGCAAACCGTGGCTGTCTGTACACACCTCTTTGGTGTACTCCTGAGTCGTGCGCATGCTCAGTCCTTCGGACTGTCGTTGACGCACCCCAGTTTGGCTCGGCAATTTGGTCAAAGTGTGGTCCAAACGTCGGCAAATTTGGAGGTCGAAAAATTTTCCGACGAACTTCAAATTTTGCATGCTCCGAACTCTCTATATTGCGCACTTGTCCTAAAAAATTGACAGACTTTCGCCGGGAAATGGCAGAGAAATTTCAAAGTTTAGGGAAAACTGGGTTGGGGCTTTCTGACTGCTCACGCAATCCGTGGCTGTCTGTACACACCTCTTTGGTGTACTCCTGAGTCGTGCGCATGCTCAGTCCTTCGGACTGTCGTTGACGCACCCCAGTTTGGCTCGGCAATTTGGTCAAAGTGTGGTCCAAACGTCGGCAAATTTGGAGGTCGAAAAATTTTCCGACGAACTTCAAATTTTGCATGCTCCAAACTCTCTATATTGCGCACTTGTCCTAAAAAATTGACAGACTTTCGCCGGGAAATGGCAGAGAAATTTCAAAGTTTAGTGAAAACTGGGTTGGGGCTTCCTGACTGCTCACGCAAACCGTGGCTGTCTGTACACACCTCTTTGGTGTACTCCTGAGTCGTGCGCATGCTCAGTCCTTCGGACTGTCGTTGACGCACCCCAGTTTGGCTCGGCAATTTGGTCAAAGTGTGGTCCAAACGTCGGCAAATTTGGAGGTCGAAAAATTTTCCGACGAACTTCAAATTTTGCATGCTCCAAACTCGCTATATTGCGCACTTGTCCTAAAAAATTGTCAGACTTTCGCCGGGAAATGGCAGAGAAATTTCAAAGTTTAGGGAAAACTGGGTTGGGGCTTTCTGACTGCTCACGCAAACCGTGGCTGTCTGTACACACCTCTTTGGTGTACTCCTGAGTCGTGCGCATGCTCAGTCCTTCGGACTGTCGTTGACGCACCCCAGTTTGGCTCGGCAATTTGGTCAAAGTGTGGTTTAAACGTCGGCAAATTTGGAGGTCGAAAAATTTTCCCACGAACTTCAAATTTTGCATGCTCCAAACTCTCTATATTGCGCACTTGTCCTAAAAAATTGACAGACTTTCGCCGGGAAATGGCAGAGAAATTTCAAAGTTTAGGGAAAACTGGGTTGGGGCTTCCTGACTGCTCACGCAAACCGTGGCTGTCTGTACACACCTCTTTGGTGTACTCCTGAGTCGTGCGCATGCTCAGTCCTTCGGACTGTCGTTGACGCACCCCAGTTTGGCTCGGCAATTTGGTCAAAGTGTGGTCCAAACGTCGGCAAATTTGGAGGTCGAAAAATTTTCCGACGAACTTCAAATTTTGCATGCTCCAAACTCTCTATATTGCGCACTTGTCCTAAAAAATTGACAGACTTTCGCCGGGAAATGGCAGAGAAATTTCAAAGTTTAGGGAAAACTGGGTTGGGGCTTCCTGACTGCTCACGCAAACCGTGGCTGTCTGTACACACCTCTTTGGTGTACTCCTGAGTCGTGCGCATGCTCAGTCCTTCGGACTGTCGTTGACGCACCCCAGTTTGGCTCGGCAATTTGGTCAAAGTGTGGTCCAAACGTCGGCAAATTTGGAGGTCGAAAAATTTTCCGACGAACTTCAAATTTTGCATGCTCCAAACTCTCTATATTGCGCACTTGTCCTAAAAAATTGACAGACTTTCGCCGGGAAATGGCAGAGAAATTTCAAAGTTTAGGGAAAACTGGGTTGGGGCTTTCTGACTGCTCACGCAAACCGTGGCTGTCTGTACACACCTCTTTGGTGTACTCCTGAGTCGTGCGCATGCTCAGTCCTTCGGACTGTCGTTGACGCACCCCAGTTTGGCTCGGCAATTTGGTCAAAGTGTGGTTTAAACGTCGGCAAATTTGGAGGTCGAAAAATTTTCCCACGAACTTCAAATTTTGCATGCTCCAAACTCTCTATATTGCGCACTTGTCCTAAAAAATTGACAGACTTTCGCCGGGAAATGGCAGAGAAATTTCAAAGTTTAGGGAAAACTGGGTTGGGGCTTCCTGACTGCTCACGCAAACCGTGGCTGTCTGTACACACCTCTTTGGTGTACTCCTGAGTCGTGCGCATGCTCAGTCCTTCGGACTGTCGTTGACGCACCCCAGTTTGGCTCGGCAATTTGGTCAAAGTGTGGTCCAAACGTCGGCAAATTTGGAGGTCGAAAAATTTTCCGACGAACTTCAAATTTTGCATGCCTTAAACTCTCTATATTGCGCACTTGTCCTAAAAAATTGACAGACTTTCGCCGGGAAATGGCAGAGAAATTTCAAAGTTTAGGGAAAACTGGGTTGGGGATTCCTGACTGCTCACGCAAACCGTGGCTGTCTGTACACACCTCTTTGGTGTACTCCTGAGTCGTGCGCATGCTCAGTCCTTCGGACTGTCGTTGACGCACCCCAGTTTGGCTCGGCAATTTGGTCAAAGTCTGGTCCAAACGTCGGCAAATTTGGAGGTCGAAAAATTTTCCGACGAACTTCAAATTTTGCATGCTCCAAACTCTCTATATTGCGCACTTGTCCTAAAAAATTGACAGACTTTCGCCTGGAAATGGCAGAGAAATTTCAAAGTTTAGGGAAAACTGGGTTGGGGCTTTCTGACTGCTCACGCAAACCGTGGCTGTCTGTACACACCTCTTTGGTGTACTCCTGAGTCGTGCGCATGCTCAGTCCTTCGGACTGTCGTTGACGCACCCCAGTTTGGCTCGGCAATTTGGTCAAAGTGTGGTCCAAACGTCGGCAAATTTGGAGGTCGAAAAATTTTCCCACGATCTTCAAATTTTGCATGCTCCAAACTCTCTATATTGCGCACTTGTCCTAAAAAATTGACAGACTTTCGCCGGGAAATGGCAGAGAAATTTCAAAGTTTAGGGAAAACTGGGTTGGGGCTTCCTGACTGCTCACGCAAACCGTGGCTGTCTGTACACACCTCTTTGGTGTACTCCTGAGTCGTGCGCATGCTCAGTCCTTCGGACTGTCGTTGACGCACCCCAGTTTGGCTCGGCAATTTGGTCAAAGTGTGGTCCAAACGTCGGCAAATTTGGAGGTCGAAAAATTTTCCGACGAACTTCAAATTTTGCATGCTCCAAACTCTCTATATTGCGCACTTGTCCTAAAAAATTGACAGACTTTCGCCGGGAAATGGCAGAGAAATTTCAAAGTTTAGTGAAAACTGGGTTGGGGCTTCCTGACTGCTCACGCAAACCGTGGCTGTCTGTACACACCTCTTTGGTGTACTCCTGAGTCGTGCGCATGCTCAGTCCTTCGGACTGTCGTTGACGCACCCCAGTTTGGCTCGGCAATTTGGTCAAAGTGTGGTCCAAACGTCGGCAAATTTGGAGGTCGAAAAATTTTCCGACGAACTTCAAATTTTGCATGCTCCGAACTCTCTATATTGCGCACTTGTCCTAAAAAATTGACAGACTTTCGCCGGGAAATGGCAGAGAAATTTCAAAGTTTAGGGAAAACTGGGTTGGGGCTTTCTGACTGCTCACGCAATCCGTGGCTGTCTGTACACACCTCTTTGGTGTACTCCTGAGTCGTGCGCATGCTCAGTCCTTCGGACTGTCGTTGACGCACCCCAGTTTGGCTCGGCAATTTGGTCAAAGTGTGGTCCAAACGTCGGCAAATTTGGAGGTCGAAAAATTTTCCGACGAACTTCAAATTTTGCATGCTCCAAACTCTCTATATTGCGCACTTGTCCTAAAAAATTGACAGACTTTCGCCGGGAAATGGCAGAGAAATTTCAAAGTTTAGGGAAAACTGGGTTGGGGCTTCCTGACTGCTCACGCAAACCGTGGCTGTCTGTACACACCTCTTTGGTGTACTCCTGAGTCGTGCGCATGCTCAGTCCTTCGGACTGTCGTTGACGCACCCCAGTTTGGCTCGGCAATTTGGTCAAAGTGTGGTCCAAACGTCGGCAAATTTGGAGGTCGAAAAATTTTCCGACGAACTTCAAATTTTGCATGCCTCAAACTCTCTATATTGCGCACTTGTCCTAAAAAATTGACAGACTTTCGCCGGGAAATGGCAGAGAAATTTCAAAGTTTAGGGAAAACTGGGTTGGGGATTCCTGACTGCTCACGCAAACAGTGGCTGTCTGTACACACCTCTTTGGTGTACTCCTGAGTCGTGCGCATGCTCAGTCCTTCGGACTGTCGTTGACGCACCCCAGTTTGGCTCGGCAATTTGGTCAAAGTGTGGTCCAAACGTCGGCAAATTTGGAGGTCGAAAAATTTTCCGACGAACTTCAAATTTTGCATGCTCCAAACTCTCTATATTGCGCACTTGTCCTAAAAAATTGACAGACTTTCGCCTGGAAATGGCAGAGAAATTTCAAAGTTTAGGGAAAACTGGGTTGGGGCTTTCTGACTGCTCACGCAAACCGTGGCTGTCTGTACACACCTCTTTGGTGTACTCCTGAGTCGTGCGCATGCTCAGTCCTTCGGACTGTCGTTGACGCACCCCAGTTTGGCTCGGCAATTTGGTCAAAGTGTGGTCCAAACGTCGGCAAATTTGGAGGTCGAAAAATTTTCCCACGAACTTCAAATTTTGCATGCTCCAAACTCTCTATATTGCGCACTTGTCCTAAAAAATTGACAGACTTTCGCCGGGAAATGGCAGAGAAATTTCAAAGTTTAGGGAAAACTGGGTTGGGGCTTCCTGACTGCTCACGCAAACCGTGGCTGTTTGTACACACCTATTTGGTGTACTCCTGATTCGTGCGCATGCTCAGTCCTTCGGACTGTCGTTGACGCACCCCAGTTTGGCTCGGCAATTTGGTCAAAGTGTGGTCCAAACGTCGGCAAATTTGGAGGTCGAAAAATTTTCCGACGAACTTCAAATTTTGCATGCTCCAAACTCTCTATATTGCGCACTTGTCCTAAAAAATTGACAGACTTTCGCCGGGAAATGGCAGAGAAATTTCAAAGTTTAGGGAAAACTGGGTTGGGGCTTCCTGACTGCTCACGCAAACCGTGGCTGTCTGTACACACCTCTTTGGTGTACTCCTGAGTCGTGCGCATGCTCAGTCCTTCGGACTGTCGTTGACGCACCCCAGTTTGGCTCGGCAATTTGGTCAAAGTGTGGTCCAAACGTCGGCAAATTTGGAGGTCGAACAATTTTCCGACGAACTTCAAATTTTGCATGCTCCAAACTCTCTATATTGCGCACTTGTCCTAAAAAATTGACAGACTTTCGCCGGGAAATGGCAGAGAAATTTCAAAGTTTAGGGAAAACTGGGTTGGGGCTTCCTGACTGCTCACGCAAACCGTGGCTGTCTGTACACACCTCTTTGGTGTACTCCTGAGTCGTGCGCATGCTCAGTCCTTCGGACTGTCGTTGACGCACCCCAGTTTGGCTCGGCAATTTGGTCAAAGTGTGGTCCAAACGTCGGCAAATTTGGAGGTCGAAAAAATTTCCGACGAACTTCAAATTTTGCATGCTCCAAACTCTCTATATTGCGCACTTGTCCTAAAAAATTGACAGACTTTCGCCTGGAAATGGCAGAGAAATTTCAAAGTTTAGGGAAAACTGGGTTGGGGCTTCCTGACTGCTCACGCAAACCGTGGCTGTCTGTACACACCTCTTTGGTGTACTCCTGAGTCGTGCGCATGCTCAGTCCTTCGGACTGTCGTTGACGCACCCCAGTTTGGCTCGGCAATTTGGTCAAAGTGTGGTCCAAACGTCGGCAAATTTGGAGGTCGAAAAATTTTCCGACGAACTTCAAATTTTGCATGCTCCAAACTCTCTATATTGCGCACTTGTCCTAAAAAATTGACAGACTTTCGCCTGGAAATGGCAGAGAAATTTCAAAGTTTAGGGAAAACTGGGTTGGGGCTTCCTGACTGCTCACGCAAACCGTAGCTGTCTATACACACCTCTTTGGTGTACTCCTGAGTCGTGCGCATGCTCAGTCCTTCGGACTGTCGTTGACGCACCCCAGTTTGGATCGGCAATTTGGTCAAAGTGTGGTCCAAACGTGGGCAAATTTGGAGGTCGAAAAATTTTCCGACGAACTTCAAATTTTGCATGCTCCAAACTCTCTATATTGCGCACTTGTCCTAAAAAATTGACAGACTTTCGCCGGGAAATGGCAGAGAAATTTCAAAGTTTAGGGAAAACTGGGTTGGGGCTTCCTGACTGCTCACGCAAACCGTGGCTGTCTGTACACACCTCTTTGGTGTACTCCTGAGTCGTGCGCATGCTCAGTCCTTCGGACTGTCGTTGACGCACCCCAGTTTGTCTCGGCAATTTGGTCAAAGTGTGGTCCAAACGTCGGCAAATTTGAAGGTCGAAACTTTTTCCGACGAACTTCAAATTTTGCATGCTCCAAACTCTCTATATTGCGCACTTGTCCTAAAAAATTGACAGACTTTCGCCGGGAAATGGCAGAGAAATTTCAAAGTTTAGGGAAAACTGGGTTGGGGCTTCCTGACTGCTCACGCAAACCGTGGCTGTCTGTACACACCTCTTTGGTGTACTCCTGAGTCGTGCGCATGCTCAGTCCTTCGGACTGTCGTTGACGCACCCCAGTTTGGCTCGGCAATTTGGTAAAAGTGTGGTCCAAACGTCGGCAAATTTGGAGGTCGAAAAATTTTCCGACGAACTTCAAATTTTGCATGCTCCAAACTCTCTATATTGCGCACTTGTCCGAAAAAATTGACAGACTTTCGCCGGGAAATGGCAGAGAAATTTCAAAGTTTAGGGAAAACTGGGTTGGGGCTTCCTGACTGCTCACGCAAACCGTGGCTGTCTGTACACACCTCTTTGGTGTACTCCTGAGTCGTGCGCATGCTCAGTCCTTCGGACTGTCGTTGACGCACCCCAGTTTGGCTCGGCAATTTGGTCAAAGTGTGGTCCAAACGTCGGCAAATTTGGAGGTCGAAAAATTTTCCGACGAACTTCAAAGTTTGCATGCTCCAAACTCTCTATATTGCTCACTTGTCCTACAAAATTGACAGACTTTCGCCGGGAAATGGCAGAGAAATTTCAAAGTTTAGGGAAACCCGGGTTGGGGCTTCCTGACTGCTCACGAAAACCGTGGCTGTCTGTATACACCTCTTTGGTGTACTCCTGAGTCGTGCGCATGCTCAGTCCTTCGGACTGTCGTTGACGCACCCCAGTTTGGCTCGGCAATTTGGTAAAAGTGTGGTCCAAACGTCGGCAAATTTGGAGATCGAAAAATATTCCGACGAACTTCAAATTTTGCATGCTCCAAACTCTCTATATTGCGCACTTGTCCTACAAAATTGACAGACTTTCGCCGGGAAATGGCAGAGAAATTTCAAAGTTTAGGGAAAACTGGGTTGGGGCTTCCTGACTGCTCACGCAAACCGTGGCTGTCTGTACACACCTCTTTGGTGTACTCCTGAGTCGTGCGCATGCTCAGTCCTTCGGACTGTCGTTGACGCACCCCAGTTTGGCTCGGCAATTTGGTCAAAGTGTGGTCCAAACGTCGGCAAATTTGGAGGTCGAACAATTTTCCGACGAACTTCAAATTTTGCATGCTCCAAACTCTCTATATTGCGCACTTGTCCTAAAAAATTGACAGACTTTCGCCGGGAAATGGCAGAGAAATTTCAAAGTTTAGGGAAAACTGGGTTGGGGCTTCCTGACTGCTCACGCAAACCGTGGCTGTCTGTACACACCTCTTTGGTGTACTCCTGAGTCGTGCGCATGCTCAGTCCTTCGGACTGTCGTTGACGCACCCCAGTTTGGCTCGGCAATTTGGTCAAAGTGTGGTCCAAACGTCGGCAAATTTGGAGGTCGAAAAAATTTCCGACGAACTTCAAATTTTGCATGCTCCAAACTCTCTATATTGCGCACTTGTCCTAAAAAATTGACAGACTTTCGCCTGGAAATGGCAGAGAAATTTCAAAGTTTAGGGAAAACTGGGTTGGGGCTTCCTGACTGCTCACGCAAACCGTGGCTGTCTGTACACACCTCTTTGGTGTACTCCTGAGTCGTGCGCATGCTCAGTCCTTCGGACTGTCGTTGACGCACCCCAGTTTGGCTCGGCAATTTGGTCAAAGTGTGGTCCAAACGTCGGCAAATTTGGAGGTCGAAAAATTTTCCGACGAACTTCAAATTTTGCATGCTCCAAACTCTCTATATTGCGCACTTGTCCTAAAAAATTGACAGACTTTCGCCTGGAAATGGCAGAGAAATTTCAAAGTTTAGGGAAAACTGGGTTGGGGCTTCCTGACTGCTCACGCAAACCGTGGCTGTCTATACACACCTCTTTGGTGTACTCCTGAGTCGTGCGCATGCTCAGTCCTTCGGACTGTCGTTGACGCACCCCAGTTTGGATCGGCAATTTGGTCAAAGTGTGGTCCAAACGTGGGCAAATTTGGAGGTCGAAAAATTTTCCGACGAACTTCAAATTTTGCATGCTCCAAACTCTCTATATTGCGCACTTGTCCTAAAAAATTGACAGACTTTCGCCGGGAAATGGCAGAGAAATTTCAAAGTTTAGGGAAAACTGGGTTGGGGCTTCCTGACTGCTCACGCAAACCGTGGCTGTCTGTACACACCTCTTTGGTGTACTCCTGAGTCGTGCGCATGCTCAGTCCTTCGGACTGTCGTTGACGCACCCCAGTTTGTCTCGGCAATTTGGTCAAAGTGTGGTCCAAACGTCGGCAAATTTGAAGGTCGAAACTTTTTCCGACGAACTTCAAATTTTGCATGCTCCAAACTCTCTATATTGCGCACTTGTCCTAAAAAATTGACAGACTTTCGCCGGGAAATGGCAGAGAAATTTCAAAGTTTAGGGAAAACTGGGTTGGGGCTTCCTGACTGCTCACGCAAACCGTGGCTGTCTGTACACACCTCTTTGGTGTACTCCTGAGTCGTGCGCATGCTCAGTCCTTCGGACTGTCGTTGACGCACCCCAGTTTGGCTCGGCAATTTGGTAAAAGTGTGGTCCAAACGTCGGCAAATTTGGAGGTCGAAAAATTTTCCGACGAACTTCAAATTTTGCATGCTCCAAACTC
Source organism: Henricia sp. BOLD:AAB3569 (assembly GCA_037783545.1). Taxonomy (NCBI): domain Eukaryota; kingdom Metazoa; phylum Echinodermata; class Asteroidea; order Spinulosida; family Echinasteridae; genus Henricia; species Henricia sp. BOLD:AAB3569. The sequence continues at coordinate 14,330 of JBBELK010002013.1, read as the reverse complement.
TCTATATTGCGCACTTGTCCGAAAAAATTGACAGACTTTCGCCGGGAAATGGCAGAGAAATTTCAAAGTTTAGGGAAAACTGGGTTGGGGCTTCCTGACTGCTCACGCAAACCGTGGCTGTCTGTACACACCTCTTTGGTGTACTCCTGAGTCGTGCGCATGCTCAGTCCTTCGGACTGTCGTTGACGCACCCCAGTTTGGCTCGGCAATTTGGTCAAAGTGTGGTCCAAACGTCGGCAAATTTGGAGGTCGAAAAATTTTCCGACGAACTTCAAAGTTTGCATGCTCCAAACTCTCTATATTGCTCACTTGTCCTACAAAATTGACAGACTTTCGCCGGGAAATGGCAGAGAAATTTCAAAGTTTAGGGAAACCCGGGTTGGGGCTTCCTGACTGCTCACGAAAACCGTGGCTGTCTGTATACACCTCTTTGGTGTACTCCTGAGTCGTGCGCATGCTCAGTCCTTCGGACTGTCGTTGACGCACCCCAGTTTGGCTCGGCAATTTGGTAAAAGTGTGGTCCAAACGTCGGCAAATTTGGAGATCGAAAAATATTCCGACGAACTTCAAATTTTGCATGCTCCAAACTCTCTATATTGCGCACTTGTCCTACAAAATTGACAGACTTTCGCCGGGAAATGGCAGAGAAATTTCAAAGTTTAGGGGAAACTGGGTTGGGGCTTCCTGACTGCTCACGCAAACCGTGGCTGTCTGTACACACCTCTTTGGTGTACTCCTGAGTCGTGCGCATGCTCAGTCCTTCGGACTGTCGTTGACGCACCCCAGTTTGGCTCGGCAATTTGGTCAAAGTGTGGTCCAAACGTCGGCAAATTTGGAGGTCGAAAAATTTTCCGACGAACTTCAAATTTTGCATGCTCCAAACTCTCTATATTGCGCACTTGTCCTACAAAATTGACAGACTTTCGCCGGGAAATGGCAGAGAAATTTCAAAGTTTAGGGAAACCCGGGTTGGGGCTTCCTGACTGCTCACGAAAACCGTGGCTGTCTGTACACACCTCTTTGGTGTACTCCTGAGTCGTGCGCATGCTCAGTCCTTCGGACTGTCGTTGACGCACCCCAGTTTGGCTCGGCAATTTGGTAAAAGTGTGGTCCAAACGTCGGCAAATTTGGAGGTCGAAAAATTTTCCGACGAACTTCAAATGTTGCATGCTCCAAACTCTCTATATTGCGCACTTGTCCTACAAAATTGACAGACTTTCGCCGGGAAACGGCAGAGAAATTTCAAAGTTTAGGGAAAACTGGGTTGGGGCTTCCTGACTGCTCACGCAAACCGTGGCTGTCTGTACACACCTCTTTGGTGTACTCCTGAGTCGTGCGCATGCTCAGTCCTTCGGACTGTCGTTGACGCACCCCAGTTTGGCTCGGCAATTTGGTCAAAGTGTGGTCCAAACGTCGGCAAATTTGGAGGTCGAAAAATTTTCCGGCGAATTTCAAAGTTTGCATGCTCCAAACTCTCTATATTGCGCACTTGTCCTACAAAATTGACAGACTTTCGCCGGGAAATGGCAGAGAAATTTCAAAGTTTAGGGAAACCCGGGTTGGGGCTTCCTGACTGCTCACGAAAACCGTGGCTGTCTGTATACACCTCTTTGGTGTACTACTGAGTCGTGCGCATGCTCAGTCCTTCGGACTGTCGTTGACGCACCCCAGTTTGGCTCGGCAATTTGGTAAAAGTGTGGTCCAAACGTCGGCAAATTTGGAGGTCGAAAAATTTTCCGACGAACTTCAAATTTTGCATGCTCCAAACTCTCTATATTGCGCACTTGTCCTACAAAATTGACAGATTTTCGCCGGGAAATGGCAGAGAAATTTCAAAGTTGAGGGAAAACTGGGTTGGGGCTTCCTGACTGCTCACGCAAACCGTGGCTGTCTGTACACACCTCTTTGGTGTACTCCTGAGTCGTGCGCATGCTCAGTCCTTCGGACTGTCGTTGACGCACCCCAGTTTGGCTCGGCAATTTGGTCAAAGTGTGGTCCAAACGTCGGCAAATTTGGAGGTCGAAAAATTTTCCGACGAACTTCAAAGTTTGCATGCTCCAAACTCTCTATATTGCGCACTTGTCCTACAAAATTGACAGACTTTCGCCGGGAAATGGCAGAGAAATTTCAAAGTTTAGGGAAAACTGGGTTGGGGCTTCCTGACTGCTCACGCAAACCGTGGCTGTCTGTACACACCTCTTTGGTGTACTCCTGAGTCGTGCGCATGCTCAGTCCTTCGGACTGTCGTTGACGCACCCCAGTTTGGCTCGGCAATTTGGTAAAAGTGTGGTCCAAACGTCGGCAAATTTGGAGGTCCTACAAAATTGACAGACTTTCGCCGGAAAATGGCAGAGAAATTTCAAAGTTTAGGGAAACCCGGGTTGGGGCTTCCTGACTGCTCACGAAAACCGTGGCTGTCTGTATACACCTCTTTGGTGTACTCCTGAGTCGTGCGCATGCTCAGTCCTTCGGACTGTCGTTGACGCACCCCAGTTTGGCTCGGCAATTTGGTCAAAGTGTGGTCCAAACGTCGGCAAATTTGGAGGTCGAAAAATTTTCCGACGAACTTCAAATTTTGCAAGTTCCAAACTCTCTATATTGCGCACTTGTCCTAAAAAAATTGACAGACTTTCGCCGGGAAATGGCAGAGAAATTTCAAAGTTTAGGGAAAACTGGGTTGGGGCTTCCTGACTGCTCACGCAAACCGTGGCTGTCTGTACACACCTCTTTGGTGTACTCCTGAGTCGTGCGCATGCTCAGTCCTTCGGACTGTCGTTGACGCACCCCAGTTTGGCTCGGGAATTTGGTCAAAGTGTGGTCCAGACGTCGGCAAATTTGGAGGTCGAAAATTTTCTGACGAACTTCAAATTTTGCATGCTCCAAACTCTCTATATTGCGCACTTGTCCGAAAAAATTGACAGACTTTCGCCGGGAAATGGCAGAGAAATTTCAAAGTTTAGGGAAAACTGGGTTGGGGCTTCCTGACTGCTCACGCAAACCGTGGCTGTCTGTACACACCTCTTTGGTGTACTCCTGAGTCGTGCGCATGCTCAGTCCTTCGGACTGTCGTTGACGCACCCCAGTTTGGCTCGGCAATTTGGTCAAAGTGTGGTCCAAACGTCGGCAAATTTGGAGGTCGAAAAATTTTTCGACGAACTTCAAATTTTGCATGCTCCAAACTCTCTATATTGCGCACTTGTCCTAAAAAATTGACAGACTTTCGCCGGGAAATGGCAGAGAAATTTCAAAGTTTAGGGAAAACTGGGTTGGGGCTTCCTGACTGCTCACGCAAACCGTGGCTGTCTGTACACACCTCTTTGCTGTACTCGTGAGTCGTGCGCATGCTCAGTCCTTCGGACTGTCGTTGACGCACCCCAGTTTGGCTCGGCAATTTGGTCAAAGTGTGGTCCAAACGTCGTCAAATTTGGAGGTCGAAAAATTTTCCGACGAACTTCAAATTTTGCATGCTCCAAACTCTCTATATTGCGCACTTGTCCTAAAAAATTGACAGACTTTCGCCGGGAAATGGCAGAGAAATTTCAAAGTTTAGGGAAAACTGGGTTGGGCTTCCTGACTGCTCACGCAAACCGTGGCTGTCTGTACACACCTCTTTGGTGTACTCCTGAGTCGTGCGCATGCTCAGTCCTTCGGACTGTCGTTGACGCACCCCAGTTTGGCTCGGCAATTTGGTCAAAGTGTGGTCCAAACGTCGGCAAATTTGGAGGTCGAAAAATTTTCCGACGAACTTCAAATTTTGCATGCTCCAAACTCTCTATATTGCGCACTTGTCCTAAAAAATTGACAGACTTTCGCCGGGAAATGGCAGAGAAATTTCAAAGTTTAGGGAAACCTGGGTTGGGGCTTCCTGACTGCTCACGCAAACCGTGGCTGTCTGTACACACCTCTTTGGTGTACTCCTGAGTCGTGCGCATGCTCAGTCCTTCGGACTGTCGTTGACGCACCCCAGTTTGGCTCGGCAATTTGGTCAAAGTGTGGTCCAAACGTCGGCAAATTTGGAGGTCGAAAAATTTTCCGACGAACTTCAAATTTTGCATGCTCCAAACTCTCTATATTGCGCACTTGTCCTAAAAAATTGACAGACTTTCGCCGGGAAATGGCAGAGAAATTTCAAAGTTTAGTGAAAACTGGGTTGGGGCTTCCTGACTGCTCACGCAAACCGTGGCTGTCTCTACACACCTCTTTGGTGTACTCCTGAGTCGTGCGCATGCTCAGTCCTTCGGACTGTCGTTGACGCACCCCAGTTTGGCTCGGCAATTTGGTCAAAGTGTGGTCCAAACGTCGGCAAATTTGGAGGTCGAAAAATTTTCCGACGAACTTCAAATTTTGCATGCTCCAAACTCTCTATATTGCGCACTTGTCCTAAAAAATTGACAGACTTTCGCCGGGAAATGGCAGAGAAATTTCAAAGTTTAGGGAAAACTGGGTTGGGGCTTCGTGACTGCTCACGCAAACCGTGGCTGTCTGTACACACCTATTTGGTGTACTCCTGAGTCGTGCGCATGCTCAGTCCTTCGGACTGTCGTTGACGCACCCCAGTTTGGCTCGGCAATTTGGTCAAAGTGTGGTCCAAACGTCGGCAAATTTGGAGGTCGAAAAATTTTCCGACGAACTTCAAATTTTGCATGCTCCAAACTCTCTATATTGCGCACTTGTCCTAAAAAATTGACAGACTTTCGCCTGGAAATGGCAGAGAAATTTCAATGTTTAGGAAAAACTGGGTTGGGGCTTCCTGACTGCTCACGCAAACCGTGGCTGTCTGTACACACCTCTTTGGTGTACTCCTGAGTCGTGCGCATGCTCAGTCCTTCGGACTGTCGTTGACGCACCCCAGTTTGGCTCGGCAATTTGGTCAAAGTGTGGTCCAAACGTCGGCAAATTTGGAGGTCGAAAAATTTTCCGACGAACTTCAAATTTTGCATACTCCAAACTCTCTATATTGCGCACTTGTCCTAAAAAATTGACAGACTTTCGCCGGGAAATGGCAGAGAAATTTCAAAGTTTAGGGAAAACTGGGTTGGGGCTTCCTGACTGCTCACGCAAACCGTGGCTGTCTGTACACACCTCTTTGGTGTACTCCTGAGTCGTGCGCATGCTCAGTCCTTCGGACTGTCGTTGACGCACCCCAGTTTGGCTCGGCAATTTGGTCAAAGTGTGGTCCAAACGTCGGCAAATTTGGAGGTCGAAAAATTTTCCGACGAACTTCAAATTTTGCATGCTCCAAACTCTCTATATTGCGCACTTGTCCTAAAAAATTGACAGACTTTCGCCGGGAAATGGCAGAGAAATTTCAAAGTTTAGGGAAAACTGGGTTGGGGCTTCCTGACTGCTCACGCAAACCGTGGCTGTCTGTACACACCTCTTTGGTGTACTCCTGAGTCGTGCGCATGCTCAGTCCTTCGGACTGTCGTTGACGCACCCCAGTTTGGCTCGGCAATTTGGTCAAAGTGTGGTCCAAACGTCGGCAAATTTGGAGGTCGAAAAATTTTCCGACGAACTTCAAATTTTGCATGCTCCAAACTCTCTATATTGCGCACTTGTCCTAAAAAATTGACAGACTTTCGCCGGGAAATGGCAGAGAAATTTCAAAGTTTAGGGAAAACTGGGTTGGGGCTTCCTGACTGCTCACGCAAACCGTGGCTGTCTGTACACACCTCTTTGGTGTACTCCTGAGTCGTGCGCATGCTCAGTCCTTCGGACTGTCGTTGACGCACCCCAGTTTGGCTCGGCAATTTGGTCAAAGTGTGGTCCAAACGTCGGCAAATTTGGAGGTCGAAAAATTTTCCGACGAACTTCAAATTTTGCATGCTCCAAACTCTCTATATTGCGCACTTGTCCTAAAAAATTGACAGACTTTCGCCGGGAAATGGCAGAGAAATTTCAAAGTTTAGGGAAAACTGGGTTGGGGCTTCCTGACTGCTCACGCAAACCGTGGCTGTCTGTACACACCTCTTTGGTGTACTCCTGAGTCGTGCGCATGCTCAGTCCTTCGGACTGTCGTTGACGCACCCCAGATTGGCTCGGCAATTTGGTCAAAGTGTGGTCCAAACGTCGGCAAATTTGGAGGTCGAAAAATTTTCCGACGAACTTCAAATTTTGCATGCTCCAAACTCTCTATATTGCGCACTTGTCCTAAAAAATTGACAGACTTTCGCCGGGAAATGGCAGAGAAATTTCAAAGTTTAGGGAAAACTGGGTTGGGGCTTCCTGACTGCTCACGCAAACCGTGGCTGTATGTACACACCTCTTTGGTGTACTCCTGAGTCGTGCGCATGCTCAGTCCTTCGGACTGTCGTTGACGCACCCCAGTTTGGCTCGGCAATTTGGTCAAAGTGTGGTCCAAACGTCGGCAAATTTGGAGGTCGAAAAATTTTCCAAAGAACTTCAAATTTTGCATGCTCCAAACTCTCTATATTGCGCACTTGTCCTAAAAAATTGACAGACTTTCGCCGGGAAATGGCAGAGAAATTTCAAAGTTTAGGGAAAACTGGGTTGGGGCTTCCTGACTGCTCACGCAAACCGTGGCTGTCTGTACACACCTCTTTGGTGTACTCCTGATTCGTGCGCATGCTCAGTCCTTCGGACTGTCGTTGACGCACCCCAGTTTGGCTCGGCAATTTGGTCAAAGTGTGGTCCAAACGTCGGCAAATTTGGAGGTCAAAAAAATTTTCCGACGAACTTCAAATTTTGCATGCTCCAAACTCTCTATATTGCACACTTGTCCTAAAAAATTGACAGACTTTCGCCGGGAAATGGCAGAGAAATTTCAAAGTTTAGGGAAAACTGGGTTGGGGCTTCCTGACTGCTCACGCAAACCGTGGCTGTCTGTACACACCTCTTTGGTGTACTCCTGAGTCGTGCGCATGCTCAGTCCTTCGGACTGTCGTTGACGCACCACAGTTTGGCTCGGCAATTTGGTCAAAGTGTGGTCCAAACGTCGGCAAATTTGGAGGTCGAAAAATTTTCCGTGGCTTCAAATTTTGCATGCTCCAAACTCTCTATATTGCGCACTTGTCCTAAAAAATTGACAGACTTTCGCCGGGAAATGGCAGAGAAATTTCAAAGTTTAGGGAAAACTGGGTTGGGGCTTCCTGACTGCTCACGCAAACCGTGGCTGTCTGTACACACCTCTTTGGTGTACTCCTGAGTCGTGCGCATGCTCAGTCCTTCGGACTGTCGTTGACGCACCCCAGTTTGGCTCGGCAATTTGGTCAAAGTGTGGTCCAAACGTCGGCAAATTTGGAGGTCGAAAAATTTTCCGACGAACTTCAAATTTTGCATGCTCCAAACTCTCTATATTGCGCACTTGTCCTAAAAATTGACAGACTTTCGCCGGGAAATGGCAGAAATTTCAAAGTTTAGGGAAAACTGGGTTGGGGCTTCCTGACTGCTCACGCAAACCGTGGCTGTCTGTACACACCTCTTTGTGTACTCTGAGTCGTGCGCATGCTCAGTCCTTCGGACTGTCGTTGACGCACCACAGTTTGGCTCGGCAATTTGGTCAAAGTGTGGTCCAAACGTCGGCAAATTTGGAGGTCGAAAAATTTTCCGTGGCTTCAAATTTGCATGCTCCAAACTCTCTATATTGCGCACTTGTCCTAAAAAATTGACAGACTTTCGCCGGGAAATGGCAGAGAAATTTCAAAGTTTAGGGAAAACTGGGTTGGGGCTTCCTGACTGCTCACGCAAACCGTGGCTGTCTGTACACACCTCTTTGGTGTACTCCTGAGTCGTGCGCATGCTCAGTCCTTCGGACTGTCGTTGACGCACCCCAGTTTGGCTCGGCAATTTGGTCAAAGTGTGGTCCAAACGTCGGCAAATTTGGAGGTCGAAAAATTTTCCGACGAACTTCAAATTTTGCATGCCTCCGAACTCTCTATATTGCGCACTTGTCCTAAAAATTGACAGACTTTCGCCGGGAAATGGCAGAGAAATTTCAAAGTTTAGGGAAAACTGGGTTGGGGCTTCCTGACTGCTCACGCAAACCGTGGCTGTCTGTACACACTCTTGGTGTACTCCTGAGTCGTGCGCATGCTCAGTCCTTCGGACTGTCGTTGACGCACCCCCAGTTTGGCTCGGCAATTTGGTCAAAGTGTGGTCCAAACGTCGGCAAATTTGGAGGTCGAAAAATTTTCCGACGAACTTCAAATTTTGCATGCCCCAAACTCTCTATATTGCGCACTTGTCCTAAAAAATTGACAGACTTTCGCCTGGAAATGGCAGAGAAATTTCAAAGTTTAGGAAAAAACTGGGTTGGGGCTTCCTGACTGCTCACGCAAACCGTGCTGTCTGTACACACCTCTTTGGTGTACTCCTGAGTCGTGCGCATGCTCAGTCCTTCGGACTGTCGTTGACGCACCCCAGTTTGGCTCGGCAATTTGGTCAAAGTGTGGTCCAAACGTCGGCAAATTTGGAGGTCGAAAAAATTTCCCGACGAACTTCAAATTTTGCATACTCCAAACTCTCTATATTTCGCACTTGTCCTAAAAAATTGACAGACTTTCGCCGGAAATGGCAGAGAAATTTCAAATTTCAAAGTTTAGGGAAAACTGGGTTGGGGCTTCCTGACTGCTCACGCAAACCGTGGCTGTATGTACACACCTCTTTGGTGTACTCCTGAGTCGTGCGCATGCTCAGTCCTTCGGACTGTCGTTGACGCACCCCAGTTTGGCTCGGCAATTTGGTCAAAGTGTGGTCCAAACGTCGGCAAATTTGGAGGTCGAAAAATTTTCCAAAGAACTTCAAATTTTGCATGCTCCAAACTCTCTATATTGCGCACTTGTCCTAAAAATTGACAGACTTTCGCCGGGAAATGGCAGAGAAATTTCAAAGTTTAGGGAAAACTGGGTTGGGGCTTCCTGACTGCTCACGCAAACCGTGGCTGTCTGTACACACCTCTTTGGTGTACTCCTGATTCGTGCGCATGCTCAGTCCTTCGGACTGTCGTTGACGCACCCCAGTTTGGCTCGGCAATTTGGTCAAAGTGTGGTCCAAACGTCGGCAAATTTGGAGGTCAAAAAAATTTTCCGACGAACTTCAAATTTTGCATGCTCCAAACTCTCTATATTGCACACTTGTCCTAAAAAATTGACAGACTTTCGCCGGGAAATGGCAGAGAAATTTCAAAGTTTAGGGAAAACTGGGTTGGGGCTTCCTGACTGCTCACGCAAACCGTGGCTGTCTGTACACACCTCTTTGGTGTACTCCTGAGTCGTGCGCATGCTCAGTCCTTCGGACTGTCGTTGACGCACCACAGTTTGGCTCGGCAATTTGGTCAAAGTGTGGTCCAAACGTCGGCAAATTTGGAGGTCGAAAAATTTTCCGTGGCTTCAAATTTTGCATGCTCCAAACTCTCTATATTGCGCACTTGTCCTAAAAAATTGACAGACTTTCGCCGGGAAATGGCAGAGAAATTTCAAAGTTTAGGGAAAACTGGGTTGGGGCTTCCTGACTGCTCACGCAAACCGTGGCTGTCTGTACACACCTCTTTGGTGTACTCCTGAGTCGTGCGCATGCTCAGTCCTTCGGACTGTCGTTGACGCACCCCAGTTTGGCTCGGCAATTTGGTCAAAGTGTGGTCCAAACGTCGGCAAATTTGGAGGTCGAAAAATTTTCCGACGAACTTCAAATTTTGCATGCTCCAAACTCTCTATATTGCGCACTTGTCCTAAAAAATTGACAGACTTTCGCCGGGAAATGGCAGAGAAATTTCAAAGTTTAGGGAAAACTGGGTTGGGGCTTCCTGACTGCTCACGCAAACCGTGGCTGTCTGTACACACCTCTTTGGTGTACTCCTGAGTCGTGCGCATGCTCAGTCCTTCGGACTGTCGTTGACGCACCACAGTTTGGCTCGGCAATTTGGTCAAAGTGTGGTCCAAACGTCGGCAAATTTGGAGGTCGAAAAATTTTCCGTGGCTTCAAATTTTGCATGCTCCAAACTCTCTATATTGCGCACTTGTCCTAAAAAATTGACAGACTTTCGCCGGGAAATGGCAGAGAAATTTCAAAGTTTAGGGAAAACTGGGTTGGGGCTTCCTGACTGCTCACGCAAACCGTGGCTGTCTGTACACACCTCTTTGGTGTACTCCTGAGTCGTGCGCATGCTCAGTCCTTCGGACTGTCGTTGACGCACCCCAGTTTGGCTCGGCAATTTGGTCAAAGTGTGGTCCAAACGTCGGCAAATTTGGAGGTCGAAAAATTTTCCGACGAACTTCAAATTTTGCATGCTCCAAACTCTCTATATTGCGCACTTGTCCTAAAAAATTGACAGACTTTCGCCGGGAAATGGCAGAGAAATTTCAAAGTTTAGGGAAAACTGGGTTGGGGCTTCCTGACTGCTCACGCAAACCGTGGCTGTCTGTACACACCTCTTTGGTGTACTCCTGAGTCGTGCGCATGCTCAGTCCTTCGGACTGTCGTTGACGCACCCCAGTTTGGCTCGGCAATTTGGTCAAAGTGTGGTCCAAACGTCGGCAAATTTGGAGGTCGAAAAATTTTCCGACGAACTTCAAATTTTGCATGCTCCAAACTCTCTATAATTGCGCACTTGTCCTAAAAAAATTGACAGACTTTCGCCGGGAAATGGCAGAGAAATTTCAAAGTGTAGGGAAAACTGGGTTGGGGCTTCCTGACTGCTCACGCAAACCGTGCCTGTCTGTACACACCTCTTTGGTGTACTCCTGAGTCGTGCGCATGCTCAGTCCTTCGGACTGTCGTTGACACACCCCAGTTTGGCTCGGCAATTTGGTCAAAGTGTGGTCCAAACGTCGGCAAATTTGGAGGTCGAAAAATTTTCCAACGAACTTCAAATTTTGCATGCTCCAAACTCTCTATATTGCGCACTTGTCCTAAAAAATTGACAGACTTTCGCCGGGAAATGGCAGAGAAATTTCAAAGTTTAGGGAAAACTGGGTTGGGGCTTCCTGGCTGCTCCCGCAAACCGTGGCTGTCTGTACACACCTCTTTGGTGTACTCCTGAGTCGTGCGCATGCTCAGTCCTTCGGACTGTCGTTGACGCACCCCAGTTTGGCTCGGCAATTTGGTCAAAGTGTGGTCCAAACGTCGGCAAATTTGGAGGTCGAAAAATTTTCCGACGAACTTCAAATTTTGCATGCTCCAAACTCTCTATATTGCGCACTTGTCCTAAAAAAATTGACAGACTTTCGCCGGGAAATGGCAGAGAAATTTCAAAGTGTAGGGAAAACTGGGTTGGGGCTTCCTGACTGCTCACGCAAACCGTGCCTGTCTGTACACACCTCTTTGGTGTACTCCTGAGTCGTGCGCATGCTCAGTCCTTCGGACTGTCGTTGACACACCCCAGTTTGGCTCGGCAATTTGGTCAAAGTGTGGTCCAAACGTCGGCAAATTTGGAGGTCGAAAAATTTTCCAACGAACTTCAAATTTTGCATGCTCCAAACTCTCTATATTGCGCACTTGTCCTAAAAAATTGACAGACTTTCGCCGGGAAATGGCAGAGAAATTTCAAAGTTTAGGGAAAACTGGGTTGGGGCTTCCTGGCTGCTCCCGCAAACCGTGGCTGTCTGTACACACCTCTTTGGTGTACTCCTGAGTCGTGCGCATGCTCAGTCCTTCGGACTGTCGTTGACGCACCCCAGTTTGGCTCGGCAATTTGGTCAAAGTGTGGTCCAAACGTCGGCAAATTTGGAGGTCGAAAAATTTTCCGACGAACTTCAAATTTTGCATGCTCCAAACTCTCTATATTGCGCACTTGTCCTAAAAAAATTGACAGACTTTCGCCGGGAAATGGCAGAGAAATTTCAAAGTGTAGGGAAAACTGGGTTGGGGCTTCCTGACTGCTCACGCAAACCGTGGCTGTCTGTACACACCTCTTTGGTGTACTCCTGAGTCGTGCGCATGCTCAGTCCTTCGGACTGTCGTTGACACACCCCAGTTTGGCTCGGCAATTTGGTCAAAGTGTGGTCCAAACGTCGGCAAATTTGGAGGTCGAAAAATTTTCCAACGAACTTCAAATTTTGCATGCTCCAAACTCTCTATATTGCGCACTTGTCCTAAAAAATTGACAGACTTTCGCCGGGAAATGGCAGAGAAATTTCAAAGTGTAGGGAAAACTGGGTTGGGGGCTTCCTGACTGCTCACGCAAACCGTGGCTGTCTGTACACACCTCTTTGGTGTACTCCTGAGTCGTGCGCATGCTCAGTCCTTCGGACTGTCGTTGACACACCCCAGTTTGGCTCGGCAATTTGGTCAAAGTGTGGTCCAAACGTCGGCAAATTTGGAGGTCGAAAAATTTTCCAACGAACTTCAAATTTTGCATGCTCCAAACTCTCTATATTGCGCACTTGTCCTAAAAAAATGACAGACTTTCGCCGGGAAATGACAGAGAAATTTCAAAGTTTAGGGAAAACTGGGTTGGGGCTTCCTGACTGCTCACGCAAACCGTGGCTGTCTGTACACACCTCTTTGGTGTACTCCTGAGTCGTGCGCATGCTCAGTCCTTCGGACTGTCGTTGACGCATCTCAGTTTGGCTCGGCAATTTGGTCAAAGTGTGGTCCAAACGTCGGCAAATTTGGAGGTCGAAAAATTTTCCGACCAACTTCAAATTTTGCATGCTCCAAACTCTCTATATTGCGCACTTGTCCTAAAAAATTGACAGACTTTCGCCGGGAAATGGCAGAGAAATTTCAAAGTTTAGGGAAAACTGGGTTGGGGCTTCCTGACTGCTCACGCAAACCGTGGCTGTCTGTACACACCTCTTTGGTGTACTCCTGAGTCGTGCGCATGCTCAGTCCTTCGGACTGTCGTTGACGCACCCCAGTTTGGCTCGGCAATTTGGTCAAAGTGTGGTCCAAACGTCGGCAAATTTGGAGGTCGAAAAATTTCCGACGAACTTCAAATTTTGCATGCTCCAAACTCTCTATATTGCGCACTTGTCCTAAAAAATTGACAGACTTTCGCCGGGAAATGGCAGAGAAATTTCAAAGTTTAGGAAAAACTGGGTTGGGGCTTCCTGACTGCTCACGCAAACCGTGGCTGTCTGTACACACCTCTTTGGTGTACTCCTGAGTCGTGCGCATGCTCAGTCCTTCGGACTGTCGTTGACGCACCCCAGTTTGGCTCGGCAATTTGGTCAAAGTGTGGTCCAAACGTCGGCAAATTTGGAGGTCGAAAAATTTTCCGACGAACTTCAAATTTTGCATGCTCCAAACTCTCTATATTGCGCACTTGTCCTAAAAAAATTGACAGACTTTCGCCGGGAAATGGCAGAGAAATTTCAAAGTGTAGGGAAAACTGGGTTGGGGCTTCCTGACTGCTCACGCAAACCGTGCCTGTCTGTACACACCTCTTTGGTGTACTCCTGAGTCGTGCGCATGCTCAGTCCTTCGGACTGTCGTTGACACACCCCAGTTTGGCTCGGCAATTTGGTCAAAGTGTGGTCCAAACGTCGGCAAATTTGGAGGTCGAAAAATTTTCCAACGAACTTCAAATTTTGCATGCTCCAAACTCTCTATATTGCGCACTTGTCCTAAAAAATTGACAGACTTTCGCCGGGAAATGGCAGAGAAATTTCAAAGTTTAGGGAAAACTGGGTTGGGGCTTCCTGGCTGCTCCCGCAAACCGTGGCTGTCTGTACACACCTCTTTGGTGTACTCCTGAGTCGTGCGCATGCTCAGTCCTTCGGACTGTCGTTGACGCACCCCAGTTTGGCTCGGCAATTTGGTCAAAGTGTGGTCCAAACGTCGGCAAATTTGGAGGTCGAAAAATTTTCCGACGAACTTCAAATTTTGCATGCTCCAAACTCTCTATATTGCGCACTTGTCCTAAAAAAATTGACAGACTTTCGCCGGGAAATGGCAGAGAAATTTCAAAGTGTAGGGAAAACTGGGTTGGGGCTTCCTGACTGCTCACGCAAACCGTGGCTGTCTGTACACACCTCTTTGGTGTACTCCTGAGTCGTGCGCATGCTCAGTCCTTCGGACTGTCGTTGACACACCCCAGTTTGGCTCGGCAATTTGGTCAAAGTGTGGTCCAAACGTCGGCAAATTTGGAGGTCGAAAAATTTTCCAACGAACTTCAAATTTTGCATGCTCCAAACTCTCTATATTGCGCACTTGTCCTAAAAAATTGACAGACTTTCGCCGGGAAATGGCAGAGAAATTTCAAAGTGTAGGGAAAACTGGGTTGGGGCTTCCTGACTGCTCACGCAAACCGTGGCTGTCTGTACACACCTCTTTGGTGTACTCCTGAGTCGTGCGCATGCTCAGTCCTTCGGACTGTCGTTGACACACCCCAGTTTGGCTCGGCAATTTGGTCAAAGTGTGGTCCAAACGTC